>AYEL01083898.1:0-56888 GCA_000484575.1 Olivierus martensii
CAAAAAAATTAATTTTTTTTAAATATAATAAATTTTACAAATCATATTTTTTATAACAAAAATCAAATATAACAAATTTGATTCATATTTTCACTATCAGCAAAATTAGTATTAAACTTATAGGAAAAGTAGTTTACTTCAGTTCTAATTATTACAAACCTATGGAATTTTACAGTTTGGAAACATTTTCTATTTAATATAGCAAAATTTAAAAGAATTATTTGATTTTGAAAAAAATTTGAATTTTGAAATTTTAATTTTATTTGAAACTTTTTCTTTGTTGCATTTTATAATAAAACTTAATTAGAATTATTCATAGAGAATGCAAAAATTTTTCTGATATTATATATATTAATTATTTCTCTTAAAATAATAAAATTATGTGAAATTAATTGACAGAGAAAATTAATTTTATAAAAATTTGTACATTTTTTTTTATTAACAACCATAATTTGTATTTCAGAGGTTGTATATGTTGGCACAATCAATCCATATCATTTACCAGTAGGTAAAATGTTACTTGAAGCAGGAAAACATGTTCTTATGGAAAAACCAATGGGGATGAATTTGCAACAAACTAAAGAATTAATAGCCATTGCCAAGAAACAGAATCGTTTTTTGATGGAGGTATGAAAACTGAAAATTTCCTAGAAATAAATAATTGGATTATTTAATGGTATATTTAATAAAAATAAGAATATGATTCACAATAGATTTTTAAATGAATAATTTTTAATACCAAAATTTTATTACACTATCATTAACTTTGCAGAAAATGTGTTTTATGATAGAACTTATAATGTTAAAATTCAAAGCTTTTGTTTAACTTGTTGCGAATAAATTACTTATTACAAGTTAAACAAAATCTTTGAATTTTAACATAATTACAAGTTATGCCTATTTCATGAAAATATTTTTAAACAAGATTAAATGATTAACTATAAAGTTTTGCTATATTTATTTTTATAACTAAGCATTTTTACATATATCAAATTATTTTCAAAATAAAATTATAGATTAATGATGAAAATATTATAATATAAATACTTATATTTTTATATAATAAAATTATTTGGTATTGGAAACATGGAAAAAATTATTGCATCACCCTATAAATTTGTCGGAATTTAGAAATCTGTGAAAATTTCTGCATCAGAACCCTAAATTAGATAAACTAGGTAAATATAAGATATTTCTTTATTTTTCTGACTGCAATATTTTATAATTAACTTATTTGGGTCTATTTTTCAAATTGTTACAATAATATTTGGAGCAATAGGCCATTTGACTCATAAGTATAATTTGCTAATTTATATCTAGTTGTGGTGTATTAATTAATGCTTTAAATATTTTTGTTGTTCGCATAGTACATTGCCAGTACAAAAATATTTCTATATATGATTGCTGGATAGCTGAATATTTACTTATGGAATAGTGATGCAATAATTTTTTTACTATTGTACTTTTTAACTAATATTATTATGTTAAAATGATATTTGAAATTGCATATAAGGAATTTCACTTTATTGCTACATAGTTTTATCTGTGTTAACATTATTCAGTTTTTGTTAGCTTCACTTTCAGAAGGAAAGTGAAATATAAAATTACTAAGCTTTCTCTGGATGTCTTCTTTTAAAAACTTCAGAACTAATCAATCGATTTTTAAGAAATTATTATTATATAGAGATTTTCTGCCATTAAAAGTGACCAGTTTCAGTTTAAAATATGATAAATCTTCAAGCTTTTGAGATGCTTTCTTAAATATCTAACTAATTATTGGATTTTTGTAAAATTTGGCAGGAAGATCAAGCCATTAAAGTTGATGTTGTAGATACATCAGACAATCCTTTATCTTTAACTATCTAAAAATGAATGTTCAAATTTAAAAGGTTTTTGAAAAACCTCTCAAACTTTTAAAATATTTGATTGATATAACATATGACAAGTCAGGTCATTAAAGTCAAATATGAAATAAGATTAGTTAACCTAGTAGATTCATCTATTTAAAATGTTAGATATTCAAAGCTATGAGATTTCCCTGTAATACTGGTAACTATGAAATTATTCAATAGATTTTTATGACATTCAACATAAAAATTATTCTATGAAGATGATTTTGATAATACATATTTTAATTATATATTTTTTATCATTCCAAAATAAGACACATTTGGAAAGTAGAAAATTAGTTCTTTCCATAATTAGTTGTGGTATTCCTCAAGTTACAATATATCTGACTTCCCTAAATCCAAATTTAGGAAATATTTTTTCAAATGTTTAATTTTTTTGAAGTATACAGCATAAAAATTGTATTCATAAGATACAAGTTTGAACATGTTGATTTATGACATCTAAAAGATCATATTATTTTATTTATTTGTTTGGTGCATTGTTTGTAGATCTTAAGTATCATATTACTGGTATGATATCAAACCCACATGACATTGTCTTGCTTTCAGTTAGAGATCGGTAAAGTGCTGTAACAAGATATATATGCATTCATAGTAGTTCAGTAGCTCTGGTAGTTTTTGTTTTGGAGTTTTTATTAAAAAGTTATTTTCCAACTTCTGCAAAATCCAAAAGTTACATAAAATCCTTTCAGTTTCAAATATTTGCATAAGTCAGGGAATAGTTTGATTAGTTTGAGTATTAATTCATTAATAATAATTAAGTTTATTAGTAAATTTTAAGGTATTGTTTTATATCTCAATATGGCATTTGAGATAAAAAACAATTAAACTTAATAATTTATAATTACCAGTAAATAGGATTTGTTGCATATTATAATATTTATCTATTATTAATTATTTATTTTTTTGTAAAAAATTGTGCTGATAAACAATTCAAGTTATGGATGAGAATTTGAAATGCAATTTATTCGTAATTTAAGGATCAATTATATTTATATTTTTACATTGCAAGTCATCTGTTTTACATTTATCATATAAAAAATATATTATTAATAAATGTAGATAATTATTATGCACATCTTAACCATATATAAATACAAGTAGTTCTCTACTTATGATGAACCAAGCAATCAGAAGTTAGAAATGCCAAAATTTATGGATTTCCTACTACTAATATTTACTGTAGATATTATTGTAATAAACATAACAAACACAAAACTATAAGAACCAAACATAAAAAGATGTTTTGTCCATCAGTATATTGCACATAGACTGGTATACATTGAATTGTATCAACTAATCACAGAATTTACTGATGACAGTATCGTAAGTATTAATGGTCATAAATTGAGGGCATCATAAGTCAAAGACAACTTGTACTGATAATCTTCTATTTTTGATCAAATGAATAATCATAGTATAATTGACAAATATTTTTAGCTAAATTATTTATAAATAAAATGAAAACTGTTTTTAATTAAATTTGGCAAAAAGATTTGATATACAATATATTTTCCGTCCTCCAATATTTATAGGTTCATTTAATCAGTTCAAAAATTCTTATACAGTATTTAATAATTTATAAACAGCATTATGAAAATATTAATTTAATAAATTTAAAAATAATAATTTAAACTAATAACATTCTAATTTTGTTTTAGGCTGTTTGGAGTAGATTTCTTCCTGCATATAATAAATTAATGGAAGAATTAAAAAATGATGTAGTTGGAGATGTATATTATGTAACATCTTGTTTTGGTGTTCCGCTTGATAATATTGATAGAGTGAGCAAAAAAAATCTAGGAGGTGGAACTATTTTAGATTTAGGTATTTACACTGTTAATGCTATCAGCATGGTTTATGAAGGCTTAAAACCGAAGAAAATTGTAGCAGTTGGTCAACTTAATTCTGATGGTAATGCTTTTTTAAAATTAAATTAATTAAATCATTTAAAAGTATTTTAAAAATAAATATATATAGTCTATTTATTATAAATATATATAAATAATTTATATTAAATTATATTGATATAAATTGCAAATTATATCACTATTACATTTATTACTAATCATATAATAATGCATTTATATTGTTGAATTTTTATTTAGCATATAAAAATTTTAATTAATAGGTGTTGATGAAAATATGGCTGCTTCTCTTCTATATGAAAATGGAAAATTAGCAAATATTAGTACTTCATCAAAGTGCAATTATTATTGTGAAATAGTAATATCTGGAACAAAGGGAACTATTCGGGTTTGTAATTTTAATGTTATTTAAAACTGAATGGAAGAGTTAAATAAAATACCTTGTTAAATCAAATTAAATAAATTTTTCAATGAATGATGATAAAAATAATGTTTTAATAGTGTAAAATTTTTTACATAAATATTAACAAAGATAAGCAATTTTATCTCATAACAAAGAGATCATCATCAGATGAAATGATGAATCAAAAATGAACTTGTTCAGTAGACTACTTATAGTAGAAGTTGTATATTATTGAATGAGTATTAATTTGATTTGTCATTCCACCAGATGATAATTATACAACACATGAATTTTATTTTTATTTTTTGTATTTATTATATTTTTATTTATTATAATCAATGCCTTAAATCTTAAAAGAAATATAATTATGTAAATTATTTAACCATTTTATAGAAACATATATTCAGTAGTTTCTAAAATAATTTTTTGAATGTTTAAAAGATTTAATTTATTGAGAGTTAATTTTTTGTTTGCATTTCATATAACAAATTTCATTGTTTTGGAATAAATTTAAATTTTATTAAATTGCTTTACAAATTTTTTATCTTGAGATTATTATTAAATTATTACAAGTCAGGCTATCTGGCATTGCTCAGGAATTTCAAATACATAATATAGTTTGTGTGTCAGCTCTTACACTATCATATCAGCACTCTGATTAGTAATAAATAAATTTTAATTTAAGTGATTTTATAAGTTAGGTTAGTGTAAATTAAACTGCTGAATCACCTAGGATATTTTTAGAGCCCATAATAAACAAATATTTATTATAGCATTTGGAATCCATTGCTTTTTGTTTCTAATTTGAATGTTTATATAATCAGCATATTTTGTCACGATGATGTCATCATTGTAATGACATGACATCATCCCATTGTTTTGCCATCATGACATTATACATCAATTGCAATTCACTTATATAGTTTATGATATTAGGTTAACAATGAACTATGCCAAAGTATCATTTTTGCCATATTATTTATTTATTGTACATTTGGAATCAATTAGCTTTTTTCATTTTAGTCTTAGTGTTGATTTAACAAGTATATTATATTAGGATTATCTCATTGTTATTGCAATGTGATATCATCAATTCTTATATCATAATAATGTTGCACTAGTGCGATTAATATCTGGTACAAAGGGAATACCAAATTTAGACATCACTCTGAAGAATTTAAATGAAGACAGTTTCCTTGCTATCCCAAAATGTCTCACCCTTTAGAGCAATCTTAATTCAGGGTAGCCTATGTTACCTGTAGCATCTTGGGAAGTTTCCATACAGAGTTTAATCTAGAGAGAGCTTTTGCAGGACAGATAACAGAAAGACAAATATTGCATCTTATATATATATATAGATTATTTCTTTTATCTATTTTCTTAAAAAATATAAAAAATGTGCTAATTAAATTATCTAAGTAGATTGTGTGGAGAATGCTAAAGTTTTGAATATACTTGTAATGTTGACAGCAGAAACTAAAATATTACAATGTAGATTACTTCTTAAAAAATATTTATTCTAAAGAAACATATTCATACAAAAATGCATTTTGGGATAAAAATCCTCTCTTCAATATTACATGGACTGAGTTGTAAAATATTTGTATACAAGATAGAATCAAAAAGTAACTGACCTTTTTAAATATAAAAAATAAGTAGTAATAAAAAAATGTGTTATATGTAAAGATAAATAAATAAAGAATTTTTCTATCTGGCAACAATTGTTTTGTTGCATGTACAATATCTAAAAATCTCATTTGTTACAGTTATATTATAATCTGATCATTCCAGATCAAAATGTTTACATTTGAATAGAGATCAAATATTAAATTTTGTTACAAAACTTAGTTTCATTGATACTTTAAAATTGATAAGGGAATTATATAGTGAACAATCATTATCAAAAGTACAAGTTTATTATCGGTATAAGTGTTTTGAAAATACTAATTTATGAAGATAGAAAAATTACAATTGAAAAAATTGCTTATTTAGTAGGAATATCTTATGGTAATTGTTTGAATATTGTCCATGAATATGTAAACGTGAAAAATATTTTTAGTTTTTGTTCCAAAAAGATTAACAAATGAACAAATAAGATAAGTTCAGTTTGCAATGATTTAATTGCCTCATCTGATTCAGATCCCAATTTTTTAAAATCAATAATTAACTGATGACCAAATGTAGAGCTATTTGGTATGATCCTCAAATAAAATGACTGTCATTGGAATGGCATATGTTAAAAGGAAGAAAAAAGTGTAATTTGATAGATCTGAGGCTAAAATCACACTTGAACTTTTTTTTACTTTCAAGATGTAATTCATTACAAATTCATAAAGGAAGAAGCTGCAGTTAATAAAACAAGATTCGAGATTCAATTAAAGAGATCCTTATTCATCTCTAAAGATACAATAAGATAAAAGAGGTATCATCTCTTTTAAATCCAAATAATGAAAATTGTTGCATGATATGTCATGGAATATTTGACTAAATATTCTGTAACCATCTTGCCTCATTCTCCAAACCTTTCATCTTGTGATTTTTTTTCTTTTTCCCTAAGCTAAACAATGTTTTAAAAGAGAAGTGCTTTTCTTCTGCAAAAGAAATCATTTCTTGTACAACATTGCAAAACAAACTAACTTTAAAAAAGAACTTTGAATTGGCTTTCCAACAACTTTACAATTATTAGAAAAACTGAGTCGCTAGCCAAAGGAAATAATTTGAAAAATTCAATTAAAAATTTCATTTAAGTCTTGTATATATGTTTAATATATGGTTAAAGTATTGATCCAACCTTGTATAAGAATACAATAAATATGTGCTGATATTTTGCAACTCAATCTATGTAAAACTGAAATAAGAAATTTTTCCTGAAAGAGTTTTTATATACCAGGTTTTTTTGAGCACCTGTACCACCCTTTTTTCTCGGAAACACGATGAGATAGGAAGTGGGAAAAAAATTTTGATTACCAAAGTATACCTGAAGAATCGAATGGGCATGTAAAAAAATTTTGTGGGCCATCGGAACTAGGGGCACAAGGGGTCAACTATGAAATCTCCAATGGAGGGGTCAACTATGAAATCTCCAATGGAAACCAATGTCGATTTTGGCATAATTGGATAGAACTGTGAAAAACAAACAACTGTTGTTTTGAAAGTTTTTTAATATCATTTACAGATTGTGAGATATCACAAAAAAAATATGCCGCTGCGTGTACCACCAATTGGGTTATTCAAGCAATAATAAAAGGAAGAATCTGACATAGGGCATCTTTGTACATCCATGGCACTCATAAAGGGCTGAAACAAGTCCAGAAACTCTTGTTCTGGTGCTCATAAAGGGCTGAAACAAATCCAGAAACCCTTGTTCTTGAGTATGGTTCCATGCTGAATGGATGGTGAAACTGATGGTGAAACTTGTCACACCTGCGGTTTGAGTACTACTACCGAGTACCAGAATTTGCCTTAAATCTTCATATTATTGCTCTTTCCTGCTTCAATAATGTTTGGCAATGTACACAGATGCCCTCTGTCTGATTCTTCTTACTGCTTGAATAGCCCCATCAGCGGTACATGCGGTGGCATCTTTTTTTCGTGATAGCTCACAATCCATAAGTGATATTAAAAAACTTTCAAAACAAAAGTTGTTTGTATTTTCAGGCAGCATCTTTTTTGTGATATCTCACAATCCGTAGGTGATATTAAAAAACTTTTAAAACAAAAGTTGTTTGTTTTTCACAGTTCTAGCCACAATTAGTTTTCAAAACAAAAGTTGTTTGTTTTTCACAATTCTATCCAATTATGCCAAAAAATATTAAAAAACTTTCAAACAAAAGTTGTTTGTTTTTCACAGTTCTATCCAATTATGCCAAAATCGGCATTGGTTTCCATTGGAGATTTCATAGTTGATCCCTTGTGCCCCTACTTCTGATGGACCCACAAAATTTTTATCATGCCCATTCGATTCTTCCTAATTCCGATGGGCGCACAAAATTTTTATCATGACCATTCGATTCTTCAAATATACTTTGGCAATCAAAATTTTTTTCCCTACTTCCTATCTCATTGCGTTTCCGAGAAAAAAAGGGTGGTACGGGTGCTCGAAAACACCCGGTAGATATGCTATTTTAGAATAAATATTTTTTAAGAAGCTTACTTTCCTCATAATCTTCTTACCATCACAAAAGAAGATACAACAAGACCCATTTTTGTGCAACAAATGTGTTCTTGAAAAACATGACACACATTGAAATGACATAATTCACACTTGAAATTTGTAGATTTACATGTATGTCTTATTTTTCAATGTTAAACCTACCTGGTTTAACATTGGTAGTTAGCTTGTATTTAACTATTACATAATAATGGATAATTTCGGAGAAATAAATAAAATATATAATTTAAATTTTAATTAAAATAAAATGATTATTTAAAAATTATATTACAGGTTTTGCATCCTATGTGGTGTCCTACAACAATTATTACACCAACAGGAAAATATGATTTTCCATTACCTGAAACAGTAGCACCTTGCAATTTTACAAACAGTTCTGGTTTAAGATATGAAGCAGAAGAAGTGAGACGATGTTTGAAAGAAGGTGAGAATATTTATATAATAAGCAGTCCTCTACTTTCAAATATAATATATTCATAAGGTAATATCTTCAAATATAATATATTAAGTCAAAAAGTTTAATATGAAATTTGTAATTTCATAACAACACATTGGTGCCCAGGATAGTACGACATATCAATGCTTCAAAATTACACTTGCTATCCAGCACTGTATGTTATGCAGCTTTATTTAAAACTGTAATCGTTGAGTTTCCCAAGCAATTTTTTGAATCTGTCTACCTTATATCAGTGGCGTAACGAGCACAACTAGCGCCCGGGGCACAATACCTTTTTGGCACCCTCCCAAAAATATATAGAATATACTTGTAATAAGAATTTGGCGCCCCTCTACGAGTGGCGCCCATTGCCATGATACGGCCCCGGGCCTTTTTGGCCCTTGCCCCCCTTGCTATGCCACTGCCTTATATGTGATGCTGTCATTATTTGTTACAGTTTAATGAAAATTTTACCCTCTAGTATCAGAAATTCAATTTTTTATAATTTTTTTTAATCAATAGTAAACAATATAATAATAAAAAAACCAATCACAAGTACTAAAGCAGTTTCTGATTCTTTTATAACATTTTTTGTTAGCATCCAACCATCCTCCATACCATATATAGAAATAGGCTTATGACATAGCAAGAACTAATTTATCATAAGCCTATGTATGGTACCAAAAATGATCTGATATCAATCAAAAATGTTGTAGTGGAATTGCTATTAAAAACTGCTTTAGTGCTTGTGACTGGTTTTTTCAAATGCTAAGTTTAAACAGTTGACAAGTTCAAGCAATAAAAAGCACAAATAGCAGTCAAACATAACAGACTAACACTTTAATATAAGCAAAAACGTTTTCGGTACATTATATACCATCTTCAGTTATACAAAATTACGAACGGAACACAGAACTACAAAGAATTTAAATTACATCATATAGAATACTTTTAAAAAACCATAAAATAAACAATAAAATAGCCAAAAGTATCAATTATATGGTTACAGAAAGTATAATAAAAATTCAAGTATAATAAAAACTCTCATATCTTTCTCTTTTTGCTAAAAAGAGAAAGATATGAGAATTTTTTATAGCAGTATATACTAGATTCTAAGGCTGTGTTACTACAGAAAATTCCACGGAAGGACTTACTGCTCTCATGAACAGGCTCCTGAAGAGACCAAAACTATCCCCATTTGTAAGTAAAGTTAAGATAGCCAACCCAGCCTGCCCTAGGTTATTTGCCTACATTAAAACGCATAAAGAATCACCAACATTTAGACTGATCGTTGAGAAGAGGCACTCTCTTACCTTTATAATATTGAAAAACAGCTGGCTAAATGGTGTGGGACCAAGTTAGATAATTATATACTGTTAAATCCTCACAAGATTTCTTAAAACGCTTGAGGGAAATTACACTTACAGGAAGTGAAATAATGACAGTTTTGGACTTTGAGTCCCTTTATCCTTCCCTGAACCTGAATGCCATATGTTTATTGTTTTATCGCTTCCTTTCACAGCATACACAAGATGAAGACCAGGAGCTTGCAATACTTAGGGACATCACACATCTAGTATGCCATAATTCCTTTTTTGAATTTAAAGGCTCTTTCTACAAGTCCAAGGTGTTCCAATAGGGAGTCCTGTGGCAGGAGTCAGCTGAGATTGTGGTAAATGAGGTAGAAGGGCAACTCTAAAAGTGTCTAATATCTAAGTGTCCACCTAGGGATGACAGGTGTGGTACTTGGCTTTACGTATACTGTGGCATCTATTCTTCCATGGCAGGAGTCAGCTGAGATTGTGGTAAGGGAGGTAGAAGGGCAACTCTAAAAGTGTCTAATATCTAACACTATACTCTAGATATGTGGATGACATATTTGTGCTTTGGAAGAATTTTAGTATGGTAGAAGACCTGGAGAATCATTTCTATAAAGACCAGTATGGGCTTAGCCTTAAAAGATTCTAGAGAGTAAAAATGAAGTGAATTACTTGGACATTAAAATCATTGCCACAAGAGGAAGAATAGATGCCACAGTATACGTAAAGCCAAGTACCACACCTGTCATCCCTAGGTGGACACTTAGATATTAGACACTTTTAGAGTTGCCCTTCTACCTCATTTACCACAATCTCAGCTGACTCCTGCCACAGGACTCCCTATTGGAACACCTTGGACTTGTAGAAAGAGCCTTTAAATTCAAAAAAGGAGTTATGGCATACTAGATGTGTTTCTCAACCAGCAAGGTGTTCCATTGGATGATGAGGAGACTTTATAAATAGATAATCAGGTCCCTATACCATTTAGGCTACATTCCAGTAAGGCTATAAAGAGAGCACTTAAGAACGGTATAAAAAGTGTACTTTCAAGAGACCCCATATGGTTTAGCCTGCTTAGGAATGAGAAAGAGAAATGTAGCAAAGAGTATAATTCTGGTATTTATAAAATTCCTATAAGCAATATTGAGGACAACAAGGATGAAGTTTATGTAGGCACCATGGCTAGGAATTTTAAGGATAGGCTGACGGAACACAAAGACAATTTGGTCAAAGGTAATCTGGTCACTGCCCTAGCACAAAGGGCATTCCAAAAGGATATTGATATTTTGTGGCAAGATGCAAAAGTTGTTAAAAATGTTTATAATCAGAAAGATCTGCCAATAAGAGAGAAAATTGAAATTTTAAAATCCACTGAGAATGTGACTGTTATCAACATTAGGCAGGCTGAAGAGTTGAGCAGTGCCTGGAAATATGCGATGCAAAAGTAGTGTTGTTAGTTCGTGATCATCTGTTAATTTTATTATTGTAACTAAAGCTCTTGTTGAATTTTTATTATACTTTCTGTAACTGTATAATTGATACTTTTGGCTATTTTATTGTTTATTTTATGGTTTTTTAAAAGTATTCTATATGATGTAATTTAAATTCTTTGTAGTTCTAAATGTGTTCCATTCATAATTCTGTATAACTGAAGATGGTATGTACTTAATTGCAACCAAACTAGCACTTTTTGCAGTAAAGAACAAATATTTATTAACACAAAATTGCTAATGTTTTCGGTTTTACACCATCGTCATGCACATTCTATTCTTAATGGATTCGAATCAGAAGGGTTACATAAGTTGCTATGGCAACAAATATTCTTAGAACACATACGTTTAAACATGTAACATTTGAACTAACAGCAAAAAATTACTGAAATAATATTTAATACAAATTATAAACTAAAACTAATTATTTAACTAACTCTGCTTATATTCACACTATTTTAAATTCAACAAACTAGAGCACTTATTAGCAGTTTTACCTTATAAATGTTGTTAAATTTATCGTAACGTTTTCGGATTACTCCATCTTCAGCGATATTCGATTGGCTACAGAATCTACAGAATTCTGTAGCCGATCGAATATCACTGAAGATGGAGTAATCTGAAAACGTTACGATAAATTTAAAAACATTTATAAGGTAAAACTGCTAATAAGTGCTGTAGTTTGTTGAATTTAAAACTAATTAATTCCTAATGACATAAAAATAGATTACATAAAATATCAGAACATTAATATTATTAGAATTCATAGCGTGGTACTTGATTCATCTTTAAGCTACCTTTAAAACTGTTCACTTTTAGTTTGTTGCTCTTTCTGTAAGGCGTACTTCCAGGCTTGTGGAGGTTCCCAAGCTAATCTGTTGTTTATTAGATTTTCAATATTCCCTCTTCTAAGTATTTCGAGGGACTCCGTAATTACCAGTTGTATATATGGTGGAATTGGTTTTATTACCTTTGTTTCATCCCATGATATTCATCTATGTTCTTAATAAAGGCTTCCTGAGTGAGAGAGATGGAGATTTTGGCTTTGGTAATGTCTTTCTTATGCTCTTCTACCCTCTTCGCTAGTGTTCCATGGTGGAATTGGTTTTATTACCTTTGTTTCATCCCATGATTTTCATCTATGTTCTTACTAAAGGCTTCCTGAGCAAGAGAGGTGGAGATTTTGGCTTTGGTAATGTCTTTCTTATGCTCTTCTACCCTCTTCGCTAGTGTTCTAGTTGTCACTCCCACATACGTGGCTTCTTCATTTGATTGTATTTGAATGCAAAGGTGTATATAGAATACCCATTAGAGGTATATAATGTACCAAAAACGTTTTTGCTTATATTAAAGTGTTAGTCTGTTATGTTTGACTGCTATTTGTGCTTTTTAATGCTTGAACTTGTAATAATTAAGAAATAAGCAGTTCCTTTAAGATTTTATGTTGTTGAATGGTTCACTCTGTTACAATATTTTAAAATGATGAAATCGTTATAAAATTTAATTTAATCTGTATTTAAACAAGTATTAGTTTGTTTATTGTGTAAGATTTGATACATTCCTAGCAAAATATGATTACTTACAGTTTTAAAAATTTTTAAATATTTTATTAAATATGGAATTCTTCATTTTTTTGTTATTATAGTAGAGTTACAGCTATGCCTACTTATTGATAATTAATTGCAAAAATAAAATATTTAAAAATTTTTAAATATGGAATTCTTAATTTTTTTTGTTATTATAGTAGAGTTACAGCTATGCCTACTTATTGATAATTAATTGCAAATTGATGAAATCAACTAAAATTGATAAAGTATAGTATTTTTGTTTTGTTATATAAAATAAATCTCTTGATTCTTAAGGAAAAAACCAGACTAGTTTATGTAAAACAAGAGATTGAAAAACAAAATGCTGATCCATTGTAATGACTTAAATTTAACCCCATTTCACTCCAACCAAACACCACTGTGTTAAACTCTTTGGTTTTAAATTTCTACGTTATATATATTGATTCTTAAGGAAAAAACCAGACTAGTTTATGTAAAACAAGAAATTGAAAAACAAAATGCTGATCCATTGTAATGACCTAAATTTAACCCCATTTTACTCCAACCAAACACCACTGTGTTAAACTCTTTGGTTTTAAATTTCTACGTTATATATATTCGTATTGGACAAATCAATAGTGTCTTATATTTGAATTTCTGAAGCAAATGTCTGATTATTAGATGAGATTTTTTTTGTGAAAGTTTCACTACAGATGTTTATACAAATCCTTAATTTAAAAGAATTAAGTTATTCATTCTGTTCATGTTTTAGATTTAATTAATCATATTGAGCCTAATTATATAAAAATTATACCACTGTTATATTATTTTTATATTGTGATGCTTATTTAATTACTGGTAGATATTTATCATGCCTACTGGTAATTAAATATAAAATTAATATTTATACAAGCTTATTTATGTTGGAATAAAAGATTCCTATAAATTGATACAACTAAAAGTTAAAATTATAAAAATTATATGCTATTTGTCAATTGCTACATTAAAGATTATTTAGTTGAATTTCTGAAAATTTGATATCAAACAAAATTTATCTTCAATACATAGGAATTATAAGATTACTTAGTTCAACTAAGATTACTTAGTTGAATTTCTGAAAATTTGATATCAAACAAAATTTATCTTCAATACATAGGAATTAGTTGCATTTGAATTTCACTCCTATATATCACACACCAGAAGATCATATCTATTATGAAATTGAAAGTGTTTGTGTATTTACTATTATATAGTAAAAAATTCTTCACTTATTTAGTATTATCATCTACTGCACTGAAAATTGAAATTAAATATACAGTGTGCACATTTGGTATTTTATTAATTTATGTATTTCAATTTTAAACATTACAATAAAGAAATAGTAACAAATGCATTGTAAAATTACATAGTTATTTAGCATCTAATTGCAGTATTTCATGAAAGAAATCAGAATTTTCACCAAGAGTGTCCTCGTATTATAATTGGACATTTAAATCTTTGATATAACAAATTCTGTTTGATTCAATCAATTACTTATTATGAAATTGAAAGTGTTTGTGTATTTACTATTATATAGTAAAAAATTCTTCACTTATTTAGTATTATCATCTACTACACTGAAAATTGAAATTAAATATATAGTGAGCACATTTGGTATTTTATTAATTTATGTATTTCAATTTTAAACATTACAATAAAGAAATGTGAGAGTTATTTCCTAATATCTCATAAAATATTCTCATTTTTAGTTTAGTTAAGAGCCACAAAAAATAATATCAAGGACCGCATGCGGCCTGCAGGCCGGCAGTTTGACACTCCTGCTATATGGTAATAATTTGATACTTAAGCATTATATTATGTGAAGATTGCCACAATTTTCTAATCATGTTAGAGTGAAATTGTATTGTAGAAGTACTATGTTATACAGAAGTTGATTGTATTGATACATACAGTCAATCCCCTTATAATATAATACTTATGCAATACAGTTTCACTCTAATGTACTAAAAAATATGAAATTTAAAAAAACATAAAAAATTTTAAATTTTAAAGATTTTTATAAAATAAAAGTTTTTATAAAATTTTTATGCTTTTATACTATTTATTATTATATAAAGAGGTTTTGTTTGATATAATACCAAATAAGTCTTTTCCAGAATATCTTTAGTGTTGATGATGATGATAATTTTATATTTATACACAGCATAAACTATTACATTTCAAACTTATAATTAAGATATAGTCATTAAAAATTTATTTTTTCTATTTCTCTTTTTATTTTGTATGTATATTTTATAATTCATTATATCAATACAACAAGAAAAGCACTTCAATTACATTTAGATTAACGACTTAACCTCCGTTGCCGTGTACACATGTCACGTGGTAAAAAGCATCTGTCCTCCATTGCTATGTATAAACGTCATTTAAGTGGAACGGTTTTAATAAATTCTATTATGAAATTGAAAGTGTTTGTGTATTTACTATTATATAGTAAAAATTTCTTCACTTATTTAGTATTATCATCTACTGCACTGAAAATTGAAATTAAATATACAGTGTGCACATTTGGTATTTTATTAATTTATGTATTTCAATTTTAAACATTACAATAAAGAAATAGTAACAAATGCATTGTAAAATTACATAGTTATTTAGCATCTAAGAATTGCAGTATTTCATGAAATAAATCAGAATTTTCACCAAGAGTGTCCTCATATTATAATTGGACATTTAAATCTTTGATATAACAAATTCTGTTTGATTCAATCAATTACTTATATTACACAATACAGTATATACCAGATGTGGCAAATCTTTTTAAGGGTGCATGCCAAAATTTGGTAAATTTTTATAAAAACTATCCCTTGCATATCAATCTGAATATTAATTTAATTAAAAACAATATATTAGCTTCAAGTTTTGCATGCCCAAAAAATTTGCCAGTATGCTACAGGTTCACCATCCCTAATATATACAGTGTGTTTGATGCCATATCACAGGATGAGAGTAAATTTTGAGTTAAAACTTACGAATTCATTATGCTTATAATTTGAGTATCATATCAAGATATATGGAGAAATATTTGAATACTAAAAATGAAAAGTATTGCTGCCAAGAGCATAATAAACACAAAATATTAATATTGCTATGTCTTTTATTCAAATATTTCTCCATATATCTTGATATGATACTCAAATTATAAGCATAATGAATTCATAAGTTTTAACTCAAAATTTACTCATATCCTATGATATGGCATCAAACACACTGTATATATTAGGGATGGTGAACCTGTGGCATACTGGCAAATTTTTTGGGCATGCAAAACTTGAAGCTAATATATTGTTTTTAATTAAACGTTGGGCCCACAAAAAATCACCTTGAGGGCCGCATGCAGCCTGCAGGCCGCCAGTTTGACACCCCTGGTTTATGTAATAAAATTACTTCTTTATATCATATCAATATGAGTTTTGTAGTTTGAAATTTCTTATTTCCTTTATTATTTTAGCCAGTCTCCATCTTAAATATTCTGTATTTGGCAAATTGTACTGCAAATAATGATTTCATTTTTATGGCATGTCTTCTCATGCTACTTGTTGTGCTATGAATTAGGAGCTTTCCTTAAAATATCAATTTTTTTGTCTACTGATATTGATACTGATATTGATATTGCAAATAATGTATTTCTTTTTGAATGTTTGTTATAAGTAGTAATAGTTGTGTAGTTTGTATAAAAATCCATTTGTAGAACTATCACTATAAGATAAGCTGTCTGATCTAGCATTTGGCCTAAAGTTAAATTTGAAATGGGCCAGAATGAGTAGTAATATTTGTATAAAAGAATTCTTGAGTTACTAGTCATTATGCAAAAAAAAAAAAAATATTGGATATTCTCTATTTTATGACCTCCCTTTGAAAGGATGAAAAGTTCAAAGTCCATTTCAAAAATTCTTAGCTCTGTCACGAAAATTTATAAAAATATATTGTGCAAAAGTAAACAAATCCAGATTATTGATTTTTTTAGAGAGTAGATGTATGAAATCTAGGTGTAGCAGAAAAAAATTTAGAAGTTGGAAGATATTTTTGCTACAATGAAAACATTCTTGTTTGATTGTGCTAACTAGTGATGAAGAGAAAAAATAAAGTAAATGAACTTACATTATCAGACATATATATATCACAGTTTATAAAACATTGTTCAGTTATTACTGTTTTTAATAAAAATATAAAAAAAGGTGTATATTTCTGTTAGTCTTTGGAACATAACATCTGTTTTTGTATTTATCTTAGTCCCATATAATACAGTTTTGCAGTTCATGAGATTTTATAGAAACCTAACCTATCATCTAGTGCAGTGCTTCTCAAAGTGGGGGTCACGACCCCATATGGGGTTGCGTAACAAAATTTGGGGTCATAGAAATTTTAGCAAATGTTTTAATTTGTATTCCTAGTTTATATACCTCTATACCCAGGATCGCGAAAATATTATCTTGGGTAAAAGGGGTCGCCAAGTGGAAAAGTTTGAGAAGCGCTGATCTAGTCTAACTGTATATGAGGGTTACTTGTACATTAAATTTAACAATTAAAATAAGGTACTTTTATCTAAAAAGTACCTTATTTAAATAAATTAAAAAAAAAAAAAAACAATTGAATTAAAAAAAAATGTTGAAATTATTATATAATGATTTTAATTGAGGATTAACATTTCATATACAGTAAAACTGTTATAATGATCTCCATCAAGATCTAAAAAGAATTGCTCATTATAACTATTGTTCATTTTATCTGAGAATGTAAAAACATCTACATATGTGTGAGTTGTTTTGTATATGCCTTTTTAGATGTTGATATCCCATCTGTTTCATTTAATTTCTCTTTCATTTTTATTCTATTTTTGAAATCCTGCCATATGATAACAGAAGATTATGGGAAATATTAATAATATATTTATAAAAATATCTTTTTAGCTTAAATATAAGATGGTGATAATGATAAAATAGTAATTGTCTTATATTTGAATTCAAAAATAAAAGTTAATTTATATGAAGCCATTTGTTACCAGAAATTTGCCATCTTGTTATAGTTGTAACAAATTTCAAATGTCACATTTATGATGCATTTTCTGCTGAAGCATTTCAGTTTTTTCCATGAACAGTATTATAAAATCAATTTTAAATTAAGATTGAGATTTAAAAAATTCTTTTTAATTAATTCATTTAAAATATAAATAAAAGTATGAAAAAATATTTTATTTTCCTAATACTTGCATGGAAAAAATCAAAATTTTAGTATTGATTCCAAAACATTTAAAAGGAGTATTAATTTATTTTATCCAAAAAATAAGTTAATAAAATAATCGTTCTTTAGAAAATATTTTATGAAACATTAAAAATAATAAGAAAAATGCATATCCCCTAAAATTGTAAATATTGTCTGAATAATATTAATACATAGCAATATTCTGAGATAGAGCATGTAAGAAAGATATAAGAGCATTATGTATATGCTCTTATATTTTTCTTGCATGCCCTTATATTGATGTAATATGCATCAGCTGTTATTTTCAGCTATATAAGCATGGTCTGCAAGAATTGCAATCATTCCTTGTTTGGATTAGAATGTTGAGTGACACGTAATTGATACCACAAAGAAATGTGCTATTGTTGCTTTATGTGAGGAAGGATTATATTACTGATCATATTGCTTGTAGAATGTTTTATAATTAGTCAACAGAGTAGATTTCTTTCAACTCAAAAATATTTTCAGAGCACCTATCAACTCTCAGTTTTGTCTTAACTACAAATCTCTGTTTATGTGTCTAGTTTAATGCTAGTCATTAATTTAACATAGCATTATGAAAAAAGGGTTAGAAATGTAAAATTCCCAAGTGATACAAATTCCTTTGAATACTGTTTTGTCAACTAGCAAAAATAAATCTGTAAAAATCTAAACTTGTGAAAATCCATTGCAAATAATTTTATTTAGAAATAATTAGAAATTAGGACTAAATTTGCATTTATATATATATATAATATTTTTTTTCGATTGGACTTATAGGACATATACATACAGATGACTTTCGGATTGGTGTCACATACTAAGTGCTTTCCTGCAAGGACTACATCGTTTTGTGTGAAATTTCTTACCAAAAAACAAAATGAATCAGTGTTATTGAACTTTTATAAATTACTTCCTATTAATGTATAATATATAACATATCTTTTTTTATATATTTTCTATATTCTGAAATTATCGCTATCGTCATTTGACGGATATATGCGTCATGGAAATGGAACACACATTTTCTATATTTCAAAATTATTGCTATCGTCCTTTGATGGGCATACGCTTCATGGAAGTGGAACTCTTTATTATAAATTATTTCTGGTTAATGTATAACATATATGTTGTGTAATATATATATATTATAATAATCTTTCCATGAGTATATTCTATATTCCGAAATTATCGCTATTGTCCCTTGTCGTGTATATACACCATGTGTAAAAAAACTGCCAATCAATACCATATATATATGTCATAGAACTTTTTATAAATTATTTTAATTTGAAATAAAATGAATTATTTTATAAAAATCATCATTTCTAAATTCTAAATAATACTGTATATATTTTCCCATGAATATTACCCGCTTTCCATTTTTACAACTGTGATAATTGCCTTCTCCCTTTATGATACTTCCGAATCCTCTTCCTGAGTTCAATTCTAACTTTTGAGGTAATTGATTTTTCTGTGAAATTCCTTTCCCACACTCTTTCCCAGATGTGTTAGCTTTCTCTCCCTGTCCAAACAGTTAATATCAAATTGGACTATCCCGAAAGTGGTCATGGTATCTTCCTAATTTTATTTGTTCCTGTCTTTGGTAGCTCACTTGTTTCTGATATTCGAAAGGATACAGTTGTTAATTTCTTCTTCTCTCGAAAAGTTCCATTTTGAATTTTTTAATATTTGTATATTTAATTATTATAAAATGGCCCATGAAAGAAAAGCTTCTGCTGAAGATCTTGAATATTTTTTTACTAAGGGATCTTCTGAAGAATATTCGACTGATGAGGAATCTTCTTATTTAGAGCCTGGTACAAGAGATGTTATTTTTCAGAAAGAAAGTTACGAAGTCCCTCATCGGCTGTTTGAAACCAGAAACTAAATATAAACAAAACTAAATCTTCAATAAGCAATGTGATGAAATACAAGTAGAAGTTAAGGAATAAATCAAATAAAATTCGCTTAATTTGATAAAAATATAATAAATTTTTCCTGAAGCAATATAATTAGTTCATATTTATAGATATTTCTGCCAAAAAAAGGTAAAAAAATGAGAGAAACGAATGTAAACAAACATATTCATTTCAAATGGGCGTGGTGCGCTAGCTTCTCACTCGCGTCTATTGTTTCCCGGAAAATTTCTGTCACGACTACTGAAATCAGATCTGTTTCCTATTGGAAGAACACCAATTTCTTAACCAATAGTTATTGTGGGAGGAGTATTGTTCTTATAAGTTTCTCGATAAAATGACGTGTATTTTAATAAATTGAAATAAAAGACTATTAAAACATAGTAAAAACACACTATATAGTATAAATAATTACTTATAAAAACATAATTTCTAAAAATTAATGAGTTTTTTTAACCAATATAAAGCAAAAATTTTGCTAACAAAATTTGCATAACGTTAGTTATATAAACAAATTTTCATTGAAAAACGGTCCGATTTTCATAAATCATACCTTGTTTGTCCAGAAGAGATGCGACTATCAAAAACTAATATCTATTTCGCTGGATGGCAAAACAGTCAGAAAAAAGAAAGGGTTAACCTTTGACCTAACATAGGCAATGAATACTTCGTCAAATTAACAAATATCAAAAAAATAATTACACAGTTACAGAGACATACAAAAACTGTCTACATGAAAAAAATTTCAGAATTTTTCCTTGAAAAATAAAAAAGATATGAATTTTTATAACTTTATGAATATTAATTAGGCTTAATTACAAAAAATTGCCGGACCGTAGCGATTGGTGGAAATTGTAATGTAATGGACGTCAATGGGTTAAGATTATCCTTCAACATTGTTGGCAGGAGATTGCTAATTGCAATAAATGATATAGAAGTTAAAATAATATATTAGCATTTTTTCATCTAAAAGACAATTCATTTATATCATTTGTCATTTTTCTATTGAGACTGTTAAAAGTTAAGAAAATTTATCAAATTATTTGACAGTATTTATAATAAGCCATTTATTTAATAATAGATAGATGATTCTCAGTTTCACTTGGAAAATATATATGGCAATATTCAGTATTATTAAATATTTATATATAAATCAGAGAGGAATATAAGTTCTGAATATATAGAAATTATCTGTTGAGACTAATGTTTTATTTTTCTAGCCCTACACCAGGTATTGTAATAAATCAAGATAGTAAAGGCAAACCAAGTGAAGAAGAAAACAAAAAAAATGAAGTCGAAGCTCAGTCAATATTGCAGTTAAATGAATCTGAACCTACAACTAATATTCAGATACGTCTTGCCGATGGATCAAGATTGGTGTTAAAAATGAATCATACCCACACTGTTGGAGATATAAGAAGATATATTGTGACGTATCCTTTATATTGATACTATAATATTTATATATAGAAAAGTGATTTTAATAGATATAAAATTTATCTATATATTTATATTTATTTGTTTAAAATAAAATCCACTAACTTTAAATTTCAAATTAAATTATATGCCAAAAATTATAAATTATTATGCTATCTAAGCTGACAAGTCTCTATTGCTATTAAAACTGCATTTGCTTCATATTTATAAAAAACATATCGTAGATTTAAATTATAAAATGTTTTTTTTAGAAATAATTTTATTATTATTTGGCAATGAAAAAATGAAACATTCATGGCATTGTTTTGGAATAGTCATCTGGATTATGGAAATTTAATTTACAATTACTATTTACAATATTAAAAATTATTGTACAATAAGACCCTGTTTAACATGGGGTATATGTTCCAAGGAAACCAAGTGCTAAATGAAACAGCATTAAACAAGGTCATTTTAACACACAAATAATGAGAATAGGTGAAATAGGACAGTGAATAAAAAATATATAAGTAGCATTTTTTTTTATTTTGTAACATGTATTATTACTGTTGTATTATATTAATTATAGATATTTTTTATTGCTAATATCGATTTATATTCATAAACCATTCGTGAAAAAATTCTTAAAATTAGAAAATAAAGTTTTAAGAACAAAAGGCAGTAATCAGAATGCAGTAAAATATAAACAGTGAAAAAATATTGATGAAAGAAAAATGTTTAACTTCAAGGAACTGTAGTTCGAAGTGGTAGCATTCAGGTTAAAACTAAAATGGGATAATTGTTATTTTTATTACTGTAAAATAACATTGATGATGACTGTTCATATATATGAATTCTGACCGCAGCAGACTTTCGTATGTACTGCGCTTTCATAAATATGAATTGTGACTGCAGCAGAGTTTCATATATACTGCACTGTACTGATATCAAATGTACTGCCAGATAGCATAGGAGTATCAAACCAAAAAATTTGTGTGATTTTGGATTTATATAAGAATAATGCTTTGAAAAACCGTGCCGAAGTGAATCAATAAAAATATAGAAATCAAAACCGAATTATATCAAAACAGCATTAAATGGAGCAGCGTTAAGCGGGGGTCTTACTGTAATTTCATACTTTAAGATGATATCAAAATATAAAAATTAATGTTAAAATTTTGAAAATTTCATATATTCATAACAATTTTTAAAAATAGCATCTATAACATCACAAATGCAAATAATTATAATTACTAGTATTTGATAACTGAAAAAAATTTAACATCTGATACAAAATCATATATAAAAAAAAATTTTCACTTCCTAAAATAACATTTTAAAGTTGTTTGTTTGAATAAATATTGATATTATTAAAACAGTTTAAAACTGTTTTAATAGTATCAATATTTATTCATATTTTACAAGAAAAAGTAAACATATGGATAACTTGAGGCAAGATGTTGATTTTTATTATTTAACAATGCCATTCCTAAAGAAATAAAAGAATTCAATAAAAGAAAGAAAATCATTTAAAATATCAATCATTGTTATTAAAAAAATAATAGTTGAAAATAAATATTTTTTATCTTTTTATATAAACAATAGATGCAAATTCAGGTTTTTAGGTAGAACTATTTATTTACATTTATAAACAAACTAATGTTTTCAGTTTGATTAAAGCCCTCTTCAGAAGTTTTTAATTTACATACATAAACAGAAGAAAAATTTGAGTTTGAATAATTTAAATTTGTAATTTGAATGATCAATGGTTGCTTAAATCGTCAGACTTTTTAAAATCTTTATTAATCTTTACATATAAATCCTTGTGATTTCCTGTTGTGGGGATATTTGAAAGATCAAGACAATCAGAATAGTACAGCTAACCTGAAGGCAAGCATAAATTGGCATGTCGCAAACATTCCATAGGAAATGCTTCAAGCAACCATTGATCACACAGTGTTAAATATCCAGCATGTAATCAACTTAGATGGAGCACATATTGATGTCCTGTAACTGCTTTTTGAATAATAAAGCCTTATTATTATAATGCTGCATTTCTGAATGTATTTTTCATTCATAAAGTGCCATATTTTTTTCTGATGGTGAAAATTTGAGCTAGTTTATTTTCCATTGGAAATCATGATTCCATAGTCTAATTAGCATATATACCATATTTTAGTGTCATATGTTGATTAGAACCTGCTCCAGAAATTTGTGAGTAGTTGTGAGCAGTTTTTTTTATAACCATCCTGTAGTTTCAAAAGATTTATGTTTAGATGTGAAAATTACTCCTCTTCCTCTTTTGTCATTTCTATGTGTAGATATGAATTGATAATTAAAAAATTTTGAATTATCCACATATCAAGACACAAAATTATAATCAATTGAAAAAATGCAGAAAAATAATCAAGGTTATTCATCAAGGAATGTTCATTTTAGGAAAAAAATTATATGCAGATTTTATATACTGCATTTCAGATAATTATTAGAAAGGAGGATCCAATGAAGAATTGTTTGTGTTACCCATATAGAAATCATCACTCATATTTAGCTGTATTCTGGATGTACTAGAATAGATCAGCAAATTTTTGTTTATCTCTGATAATTCCTGATCATAAGTATAGAACAGTTGAATGAAGCATTCAGATAATCATAACCTAGTAGATGATAATTTCTCATAATTAGCCATAGGAATTAACAGGGAAGAGGAATTATAAAAAGAATATATAGTTTTATATTTTAATATTATTAAAATCTTTTGATTATGCAATTTTGCATATTCCAAAACATCGTTAACTGATCATAATCTGGAGATAGACAAGACAAAATATCTTTTGTTACATATTAGTTTTTACAGCTTTCAATAAAATTACTGTTTATAGATTTATTAACATTAACATTATTGTCAGCATTTGTTACATTTATAGTATTATTTGACCTAAGATTATTTTTCAGCTATCAGTATATAAATGACTTACTAGCAAAGTATCTGGTATTTTATAAATATTAAAAAAAAATTATTGCTATTTGTATATGAATCAATATATAAATAATGAATTGTATATAAACTATCTTGTAAATTTAATTATATTACTAAATACAATATAATACTAATGTAGTAATTATATTTTACTAGTATATCATTCTGAAATAATGTTCTCAATTATTGCATTTATCCTAAATTCAAAATACTGTAACATTTAAGCACTTTATGCAGTTGATTCTTTATTTGGAGTACTTTCAGTTAATTTATTAACCATCTTTGAGATGGTTAATAAATTAACTGAAAGTACTCTGAATAAAGAATTTTTAATAACCAATTGTGCAAAGTGCTTAAATGTTACAGCATTCTGAAATACTATGATTTATTTGATTAAATCTAACTACACAATGTAAATTTCCTTAACGACAATCAGAGCCCGTCCACAATACAGTGCCAGTGTATTTGCTCTTCTGACTGCATTCCCAAGTAAAGAATTAAATGAAGATTCTATTACGCTTAAAGATGCAAATATTCTTAATTCTGCAATTATTCAAAAGTTAAAATAATAATTTTCATTAATAGAATAAATGAATTTGTTCTCACATTCAGGAGTTATGTTATTAGTATTGTTAATATATTTTAATTATAACTGTATGTGTTTGGAATAATAATCACCAATATTTATTAAGATATATTTTCAAATTTTTCATATCCTTCAAAGGATAATTTTTAATATGAATTGCATATTGCAATTTTATTTTCAGATTTTTTGCTGATATATATATATAAATGATGATTAATTTCTGCCAATGAATTTGGATATTTTATTTTTTAATAAAAATATATGCACTGTAGATTTAGAAAGAAAAAATTAATTTACTATACATATAGGCAATTTTATAAGATGTAAGATAAATTTTATATCAAATGTTTTCATGTATTTTGTTTTTGCAGTTGGTTAAATATTCATTTCACTGATGCAGATGTGTGTATAAATTTGAAACATTTTATCATCTAAATTCATATGATGATTTTAATGAATTAAAACTTGCATATTTCTAGATTAATTTTGATTTAAAAATATTCTTAGGAATACTTGAGATTCAAAGATGGAGCAATTACAGTGCTTGCTGTGGCCAATCATTGGTGCTTACTGTGACCAATCAGACTATTAAATTACTTTCATTTATTAATATACTGTGATTCACTTGCAAGTCAACACAGAGTTCCTAAGTTGTCGTATTCATTGAAGTTCATACTGTTGAACATTAATTGAAATATTTGTTATTCAGTATTTCTCTGTGTTATTTGACTATTAAATGCAATTATTTAAATTAAGTATTATAGAATTTGTTTTTACATTATATTTCCAAAATCTTAATATTAAATTGTGAAATTTTAACTTACTTGCAAAAAAAAATTAAATCAAGGAATATTGTATATAACTTCAGGTATTGTGATTAAAATTAATGGCATTTATGATTTGTAACAATGTCATTAATAAATAACTTATTCAATAATTATTGTTTAACTTTTTATAAAAACATGATGATAGATTTCAGAGTCAAAAGCAATGATATATATATACATACATATATACACACACTAGAGTCGATCCAAATTAATTTCCTGCAGTTTAAAAAAAAAGATTATTTATTCTACATCAGTGTTATTGACCTATCTTATTGGAAAAATAGAATTTTGTTAGGGAATTAATTAAAATAGGATTTTGTTCCTAAAGATACAACAAGGTTGGTAGAATTAAAATCCTATTTTTTCACATAATTACTTTTTTCTTTCAATTGCTTTTCACCACCTTAAAATGAGAATATGTATATCTCTTTAGTAAAACATGTTACCTATATTTCACTGTTGGCTACAAGAAATGCTTTATTAATTTAGTGCCACGAAGGCTATTCTTCAATTTACGGGATTAAAATGCCAACCATCTATTTTTGTATGTAAATAGTGCAAACATACGGCTTCATTAATTTTTTTACATATAGATACTGAATTTTTAATATGCATGTTTAAAGGCATTTGTTTCAAAATGGCAAAAAGCAACAGAGAATAGCCATTTTCTCCCCTCTATAAATATTTTTTTTGTAAAAAATTTTTGCACATTTTACAAATAAAGTTATACAGTAATCTATTTTTGCTTTGAGATTTAATCTGTGTATTTTTTAATAAAAATTTCAATATGCCAACTAATGTACAAAAAATAATGATCTACAAAAAAGTAAAAGCAGTAGAATAAAAAAATATTTAATAAAGTTTGGGGCAATTCTTTTGGAATGATATAATAAAACTTAATCAAATTACATTAAATGTTTAAAATTTTTCAGTAATTGTAAAATATTTGTTTAATGATGATTCAAATTTTCTGCCTGTTTTTAAAAAATAATTTTTTTGTTAATGTTCCTCAGAATTGTCTTACTGTTAATTGGTGATGATAGTAATATATAATCAACTTGCAGGTGGATCATTTATCATTATAGTCTTTAAATTACATTAATTCACATTAGCAATGGAATTATCAACTTTAATACTTTTTTACAGCAGTGATATTTATGATAGAAAACAAATCTCATTTACTCATCATTTTGTTTGCATAATATACATTTTAAAAAAGAAAATAAATTTATATTGTGCATTAAAACTTAAAAATATCAAAGGAGACTTAGTGTTTCTTAAGAAACTCATTTATACAAAATAATGTAGTGCTCTTATACGGTATTTATAAATTGTAATAAAATTAGTAAAATATTAATTATAATTCAGATTTTCTAGTTTTGAATGTAAGGCCAAAAATCACAGAATAAATTTATTTTTCAATTCATGTGTATGTTTCAAAAAGTAAAAGGAAGATAAATTTCTCCACATTTTTTTATTATTTTATTGAAAAATCATGAAATAATCTCAAGACAATTCTGTATCTTTTGCAATGAATTTGTGTGGATTATTAAAATAGTAATGCATAATATATCAATCTTAATAGATAAATACTACAGGGAGCATCTATAAAGTACAGTTTAATAATGCTAAACTCTACATGATGATAAATGTCCTAAGTTATAATCTACAATCATAATTAAATAAATAGTTTAAGAAAGCAAAAGAGAGAAAATATAAATTTCGAGTACTGCTCATTCATAAGATGAAGCTTTTGTTGTTGTAAATAAAAAAGTGGTTTACTATTTTTAATATTTTATTTCAAACTTCAGTAAAAGTGATTTTCAATTTTTTTTACATGTATGGAACTTTGAACCATTATAATTAGGTTGGTATTCATTAGTTTACTTTTCTAGTGGTGATTCTTCTTTTAAACTGCTTTTACCGGAGTATAATTATTAGCAAAGACAATACAGCACTATTTAAGCAGTCCTTAAACCACAAAACATTTTATTTAAGAGAAACGTTTTCAGCAAATTAATGCCATCATCAGCTCTAACAGTATTAAAAAGAACAAGAAATTACAGTTATGCATAATGTTCTATTGTAGAACAAAGAACATATTTTTAAATTAAACATACTCCAGGATTTAAAAATATCTTTAACAATTCATAAAAATAATTTAAATAAAAACTTTAAACAAAAATAAAATATTAAGACTCTTATGGAAGATTTGATGTTTAGATTAAATATATTAATATTAATCTAAACATCAAATCTTCCATAAGAGTCTTAATATTTTATTTTTGTTTAAAGTTTTTTGCTTGTTGTAATATTAGTCTTAGATTTTATTTTAAAGTTTTATATTAAATTTAAGCATATTATTATATATTTTGAATATATACTTTCAGTTATGGATTCTCAAGAGAACGATTTTCCTAATGAACCAATAAGATTTGAGGGTGCACAAATGCACAGACTATCTGCCTATCGGAGCAATTCTCATTATGGAGTAGCTCTTGGAGGATTTAGCCGTGAAGATGTTTCCAGATATCCCGAAAGAACGGCAGCAGCTGACTGGTTAGGTTGCATCTCTAGACAGTCTGGAATTCCACGATGGCTGTTGGTATTAGTATTATTCTTAGCTGTGATGGTCATGGTGTGGTTATGTTGTGCAACTGCTGTCACAGCTCCTGAACAACATCTTCGCCCTCAGGTAATTTGTTTAAATATCTTTGAATTGATAAAATATTTTCAAATACATGTTTTTAACCATTTTTATTTTTTGACTTTTAGAAGCTTCATATCAATGGTGATCTTGATTATTTATTAGTGTGCAGTCCTGCAGAAAAAATTAAAATTCAGCCACCTCAAGATCCTCAGGCACCACCTTTGCCTGTAAAAATTAATCTAAATCAAGCATAGTCTGTCAAGTTGTATTTACTTATAAAGTTATTTTATGGTCCTTTATCTTATTTTAAAATTGCACGTCACTAAAGGAAAATTAAAATAGTTTGTGTAGTTTGGACGCATTACAGTACAGTCTAAAAACCTACGAATATAACAGTTAAGCCCTCGCGTCAAAAAAATGTTCATAGATAAACTTAGATATCTTGTTATTGTAATTTTTGGTATGGAAAATTGACATTTTTTTTTATCATCATGTACAGTTTTTTCTTTATATATTTAAGAATTTCAAGCACTTTATTTTTTATTGGTAAATAGCAATATGGGTCAATTTGTCATTGTTATATGTCAAATTATATATATATAAAAACTAATTTGGGATGTCAGTTAAGAAATTTAAATAATTTAGCTCTGGATCCTATGATCTAAAACATCCATTTTAATCAGATAGTGCAGTATAGCATTTTCAATATAGATGTGTATTAATTTTACATTGTCATTCTGAAATGAGTTGGCAATTTATCAAATTTCATTGCCAATAAATGAAAGTCTGTGATGTCTCTTGTGAAATCAGTACTAGTCTTCTTTTGACTTTTGATCAATGGCTCTTGCCATAATGTTGTCCATGGCATTATTTGCATTTTTTCATTCATTCTCGAAGGCTTTTGCACTTTAATATTAATCAGGAATAGTAGTAAAAACATGCACAACATATTTACAAATTTTAAACAGTTTTGTGCAATACAAAAGTTATTAAATTATTTTTCTTTATGTATATTTCAGTCATTAAGATTAATTGCAAATCTTATGCATAGTAGTTTCACAAATTTGTTTTATTAACCTATCCCATTGCCAAATAAAAAGTTGGCTTTTGGTTTGTAAATATAGAATGTCTGTTAAAACTGACTTGGCACATATAAGTTTTGTTAGATGTTATTACTATTGCTCTATATGTCATCTTGTAAGTACTTCAATAACATTACTGATATGTATTGCTATCTCAAAGGAGATATCTATATTGCCATACTATGGAATTTCACATTCGATAAAGGTTGTATGAGAAAAATGACAGTTGAAAAATAAAGAATATTATAGTCATATATAATTTGTTAAGTGTAACTAATTTTTTTTACTTATAAACTGTTTTCATTTATTTTGATAAGAATATAAAGTAACTGATACTAACTTTATTTTTAAAGATTTCTGAAATCCTTAGGAAACTAATGACACACAGGCTCAGTTCAGTGTCATTGATGAAAATATTAATATTAAAATTTAAATATCATATCAATCAACATATATAGGGTTTTAACTCTCATATATGAAAGCTGCATCTTGATCATATCTAAAAAGTGTAAGCAAAATGATTAATTTATATTGTTTTGAATATCCGATAAAGCTTTCTTGCAATAAATATCAAACACTATTATAATAAGATTTTGTTTACTGATAATTTATATAAGCTTATATCATAAATGAATTAACTGTTTTGAAAGGGAGTCAATAAAACCAAAATATATAGAAGTATAAAACCATTTTCCTGATTTGTATTATTTTCATTTCTTTATGAAAATTACAAAAATTTTTCACTCAATAAAATTTGTTAAATATTATTAATGAACTTTATTTTTAAAAAATTGACTGATAATTCTTGATTAAGCTAATTTTAAACAGACATTAATGTTTTAAATCTTGCCACAGAAGAAGAAAAATTTTATTAATAAAATTAAAACTGTTCTTCAGAAAACTAATTTATTCTCTCATTGTTAATGACAACAAAAGCATTTTATTTAAAAGTTTATAAATACATTTATTAAAAAATCATTTTATTCAAAAGTTGAAAATAATTTGTAGATGAAAATTTCATTTCCTTTCTTCTTTCTCTTTCTGTTAATTTAGTGATTTCCAGTTTATAATTATCAATATTAATTTTCTATTGCTTATTATTGTCCTCTTAATATTTTTCTTGTGATCACTTTCAGTAATTTTGTCTTTACATGAAGTACAGTTCGTTCCAAAAAGTTTGTCACCCGCTTCGCAGGGGCTGAGCTTACCGGAAGCCAGAGAGGAAGGCGAACCACGTGATTGGAAATACCAACGTCATTTTTTGATACTAGCGCCCGAACTCAGTAATCTACAGAAATGATAATTAAAAAGAAAATTGCTCATGTACTAATTTTAATATACTCTTTCTAATAACTTTTTCTACTAGATATGACAACATGGAACTTTCAGAAAATATTTATAATTCGATTTTGGCTGGCTAAATGCTATCACGTGCCTGAACACTTGACGTAATTCGGCATTACCTAAGATACGGCATCACGTGGTATAGTTACGTTGAAATTAACGTTTTCCAAGGCTTTTTTAATTGAGAATAAATGTTCTAAATACGTGAATACGTAAGAAGTACCTATGGTAAAACTTTACGAAAATGAAAAGAAGTTGTAAGCAGTCGCGAATCTGTATTCTCTGTGGAAATGAAAGTGGAGTTTCTTCATTTCGCTTTCCTGAAAACGAAACAAGGTAAGACAGCATTAACGTAAATTCGTATGAATGTATTATAAAAATACATTTATATGGTTAACTAATTAAGTTTTATTACTATTTTAAGGTTTGTGCTTCAGCACAATGAACATGATGAAGATCAAGATCATACTACAGCAGTTAAAAAATATTTGATACAATTATATATAAAAGTAATGATTATGAATAAAATTAACAGAATAAACTCCGATTTAAAAAAGGAGAAAAACAGAAAATTAAAACATTGTTAAATTTTTGAATTGTAAAAAAATATGTTTGTCAAATTTTTTAAATTATATTCATTTGTGTTTACCAGAAGAAACTAATAAATAATTTTATGTAATAAAATTATTATTCTTAAATATAAATTTAATTCTAAGCTCTGAAAACATTTTATGATGCCGACGATGTTATTTTTAATAATGTAAGATTAGCAGAGGACTGGAAAAGGTTAATATGTGAATAAAATTTTAAGTATAGAAATAAATTACACACAATAATAAAAATTTATATACAGAGAAGCCAAATCATCTAATCCTTAAGTATCAAAATTTTTTAAATAATGGGAAAATATCTAACTCTTAGGGCAGATAATCTGAGAATAAAATCAGAATTCATTCGATCTATGTACTCAAACTGTACAGTAGCTTATGATAGCAGTTTGCTTTTACTGGCTTTGTTCCCAAAAAAAGAATAGAGTATCTCTCACCTATTTAAGTGTAACACACTTCCTATTATTAAAATTTTCTAATAAATCAGATATTGAAGTAAATCCAATAAACTATAACAAATGGTTATATATAAAACATAATAAATTGGCTTATCATATATGACTAAGATTATATGTGATAAGCCAGTTTATGAGATAGAGGAAATTAGCAGCAATAATGATGATTTTGAATTGAAAAAGATTTTTTGATATTAACAAAAGAAGATACAGAATAAACTTGTTTCCATATATTTTGAATGGTTTGCATCTTTATTCTTAAATTTTTGTTGTATATCTGTCTAAAATTACTGTTAATTTATTTTAAATAAAACACAAATTACAGGTAGGCCTCAATTAGTGCGAGTTCAAATAATGCGATTTTGTTTAGTGCGACTTATAAAATTGATACTGTTTTTCAGTTAGTGTGAGCAAATATTCGATTAATGCGAGTTGTAAAGTTTTTCACTTAGTGCGAGCAAATATTCGATTAATGCGAGTTGTAAGCATTTTTCACTTAGTGCGAGCAAATATTCAATATTAAGCGAGTTGTAAGCCAATGAACTAGTCTTACTAACAAAGCTCCGCCTCCTTTTATGATGTCCATTAACAAATAGTCTTATTAACAAAGATCCATCTCCTTTTATGATGTCAATTAACAAATGTCTTACTAACAAATGTCCGTCCCCTTTTATGATGTCAATTAACAAACAGTTACTGCGAGCAAATATTCGATTAATGCGAGTTGTAAGCATAGACCAGTCTTTACGAGCAAATATTCGATTAATGCGAGTTGTAAGCATAGACCAGTCTTAGTAATAAGGATGCACCTCCTTTTATGATGTCAATTAACAAATTACTGTTAATTTTCAGTTGGCCTCCTTTTATGATGTTAATTAACAAATTACCGTTAATTTTCGGTTAGAATTAATGCGAGTTGTAAGCATAGACCAGTCTTACTAACAAATGTCCGTCCCTTTAATGATGTCAATTAACAAATTAATGTTAATTTTCGGTTAGTAAAACCGAACGAGGAGCTTTTTATGATGTCAATGAACAAATTACCGTTAATTTTCGGTTAGTAAAACCGTGAGTTGTAAGCATAGACCAGTCTTACTAACAAAGCTCCGCTTCCTTTTAAGTTGTAAGCATAGACCAGTCTTACTAACAAATGTCCATCCCCTTTTACGATGTCAATTAACAAATTAATGTTAATTTTCGGTTAGTAAAACCGGACAAGCATTCTTACTAACAAAGCTCTGCCTCCTTTTATGATGTCAATTAACAAATTTCGTTAATTTTTGGTTAGTAAAACTGGACAAGGAGCAGTCCAAGAACAATAGTTAATTTTCGGTTAGTAAAACCGGACGAGGAGCAGTCCATGAACAGTCACATAATTTTCAGTTAATAAAACCAGACGAGGAGCAGTCCAAGAACAGTCACTTGCTCCGTCTCCTTTTATGATGTCAATTAACAAATTACCGTTAATTTTTGGCCTCTCCTTTTATGATGTCAATTAACAAATTACCGTTAATTTTCGGTTAGTAACAAAACTCCTTTTATGATGTCAATTAACAAATTACCATTAATTTTCGGTTAGTACGACCGGACGAGGAGCAGTCCAAGAACAGTCACTTGGCTTTGAAGGGGTAATAGACGAAGAGCAGTCCAAGAACGGTCACACGATTTTGAAGGGGTGAAACCTATGATGTCAATTAACAAATTACCGTTAATTTTCGGTTAGTAAAACCGAACGAGGAGCAGTCCAACAACAGTCACTTGGCTTTGAAGGGGTGAAACATCAGAAAGATGGGCTTTTTTGTCACACGATTTTGAAGGGGTGAAACATCAGAAAGATGGGCTTTTTGCGGTAACTGCTTTGAAGGGGTGAAACATCAGAAAGATGGGCTTTTTCCGTTAACTGTTTTAACAGAAGCATCAGAAAGATGGGCTTTTTGCCGTTAACTGTTTAACATTACTAGGTGAAATATCAGAAAGATGGGCTTTTTGCCATTAACTGTTTAACATTACTGTACTATATTTAGACTTTGCTATCGTATAAGATTACTGTACTATTATTTAGCTTTGCTATCGTATACATACAGTAGAGTCGTTACTGTACTATTATTTAGCTTTGCTATCATATACATACAGTATAGTATAGAATTTTCTCTTTTAAAAAGTATCGAAATGGATAAAAGGAAAAACACTTTCTTACTATTATTTAGCTTTGCTATCGTATACATACAGTATAGTACAGAACTTTCTCTTTTAAAAAGTATCGAAATGGATAAAAGGAAGATCGGAAGAGCAACATTACTGTACTATCATTTAGCTTTGCTATCGTATACATATAGTATAGTACAGAATTTTCTCTTTTAAATCTACTATCATATACATACAGTATAGTACAGAATTTTCTCTTTTAAAAAGTAGTATCGTATACTTACAGTATAGTACAGAATTTTCTCTTTTAAAAAGTATATCATCATATACATACAGTATAGTACAGAATTTTCTCTTTTAAAAAGTATCAATGGATAAAAAAGCTAGAACACTTTTGATGATAAAACAGGAAATGAAAAAAAGAAGAGGTTTACATATAAAAGGAAGAAAACTTTTGACGATAAAACAGGAAACGAAAAAAAGAAAAGGTTAGTGATTACGCTAGAGCAAAAAATGGGTGTGATTAAGTGACATAAAAGCAGTGCTCCACTTTCGATTTGCTAAATCAGACTCAAAAGACTGGCCTCAAAACCTGGTTTCGATTTGGCAGTTGGTTTGATGATGGTATGAGACCCAATTCCTGGTAAGTTATTAATTTAGATGATGAACAACGATATAAAATATGAAAATAATATTTACAATAAACTTAACACTAACTGTTTAAGAGTTATGCTGAAGTTAGCTAATGGCCGGAATCTCACATTTAAATAGTTAGTGTTAAGTTAGTATTGTGGTTATTCATCGTAAGGTTAGCTAACTAATGCCAGAATCTCACAAAGCAAGAACCAATTACATATTTTACATATAGTTAATATGGCCGGATCTCACAAAGCAAGAACCAATTACCATATTTTACATATAGTTAATACCTAAATAGTGCAAGAAATTCATGGAACCAATTATTCACACTAATCGAGGCCTACCTGTATTTAACTGAGTATTATGAAATCTATCCCTTGATTTTTCTATAAGAATGTTAATCTTGATTTATACAATTTTGATTTACATGGTACTTTTGCAAAACTAAATTACTATATAAATCAAAAGGTTAGATGTAGTCTTTTTTTAATGATTTATTATCAATAAAATAATTATTATTAAATTGTGAAGATGATGACAAGAACTGTTTTATCTGTAAACTAGAAACTGAAATTGTTGCACAAAGTGTATATAAATGAGCCAAACATGGAACTTTTAAAAGTTACTATAAAATAGCACCTTAGTAGTTAGAATTGATGTGAGGTACATTTGTCTATACTACACTGATGCTTTTCAATTCTCTCTTGGGTTATTGATTATTGATTGCTTTATTTTATATCAGTATGTGGAGGTAATAGAATAGTTATTATATAAGATTATTTATTTTTGCTATTAATAGGTTGTTATTTTGAATCTTGGGTTGACAATTAAACAATTTTATTATTACTAACTTCTTGTTGCTTGTTGCTTTTTTATTATTGAAATAAAGCAAATAATCAGAAAACAGTGTTTTTGTCAAAATCAAGAAAGTATTTTGCAGTGTTTGGAATGCTGTAGCATTCATTTTACAGTATCTCTTACTTTTCTAAACAAATATAAAGTAAAGTAACAAAAGTAAATTTTGATAAAGTAATTATGATCAAAATTTTATATTTGATTATACTAAGTGAAATATAATTTAGTATAATTATTTACTTTTAAGAAAAATACAATTTTATTTTTTATAATCATACTAAACTCTATTCCCTTTTCAAAATTCTGGATATGTAACTGGTATAATGTCATCTGACAGAATTCAGAAAAAGAATTCTGAATTACAGAAAATACAGAATTCATAAAATAAAGAAATTCGGTTTTAAAAAATTTGCTTTAAACAATTCAAATTAGCAAAAATGGTTTTTTTTTTAATTAGTCTTAGATATCATTTGATTAAGCATCATTCAGCACTCTTTTGCAGTTTTGGGTTAAACCATATATAGTGAAACCCCTATTTTGAAACTTATAAAATACCGAATTCTGAATTGCAGAAAATACAGAATTCATAAAATAAAGAAATTCGGTTTTAAAAAATTTGCTTTAAACAACTGGTTATTATACTCTGTGATACACCCCCACGATCTCTAGAGAATTCTCCGAGAATAGCTAGAAAGTTGACCATCCAGACTTCATCGAAATTCCGTAAAAAGGAATATCAGCTCCATCAGTGTTTTTGACGTGAATAGCAAGAAATTCAATCCCCTATACACCATTGCCTTATTAGCCGTTCATGGAAGAATCCAGAATGTTGCCCATCTCTCCTGACATGAACTGAAGGTTGGATTTTTGGGATAAAAAAAATCTTATTACAATCATCATTTGGAATTGCATTATTTTTTGATTGCGTAAAGTTCGCAAATATATGAAAAGATAAATCAGTACAATAGTGTATTTATTGCAATATTTTTACAACGTTTTAGCTATATATATATACAGCATTACTACATTATAATTTAAAATAAAAATATACAGTAATGCCTTGCAATTCGACATTTGAGTTTCGCTGGTTGGCGAATGCACGTGCATAGAATTGTGTGATGTCATTTGCTATTTGTCAGTTCTTTTTGGGCTGCTTTGGTGTTTACCCGTGTTTGTGTTAATTTTCAATTCTACATTTTTCAGAAAGTAAAAAAATTGTAATTATTTTTTTTGAGTGAAATGTAAGGATAGGTTCAAAGAGAACTGACCAAAGAAATAATTCCGAAAAAAGAACACTTGATTGAGCAAATAGACGAAGAAAAAAATTGTAGATAAAGTGCAGAAAGATAGAACAATTAAAATGTAATGAGTATAGCGTTCCTAGGACAACTGTGGCAACGTTTTTCAACAGAGAGAGAAGATTATTGGTGTTAGAGCGAAAAAAGAACACTTGATTGAGCAAATAGACGAAGAAAAAAATTGTAGATAAAGTGCAGAAAGATAGAACAATTAAAATGTAATGAGTATAGCGTTCCTAGGACAACTGTGGCAACGTTTTTCAACAGAGAGAGAAGATTATTGGTGTTAGAGTGTCTGCTGGAAGCACAGACGGCTAGAAGACTTCATTCCAACATCCAAGGGCTATAAATTGTGTGTTGTGTATAAAATAGTGTATTTTGTAATTTAGTGTGCAATGTATTGTGTATAAAATAGTGTATTTTGTAATTTAGGTATACAATAGTGTGGTGTATAAAATAGTGTATTTTGTAATTTAGTGTGTTATACAATAGTAACACTATATTATTTACTTTATTATATCTCTCTCACCTCACTCGTTAGCGGAGTGGGATGGGGACCGATAACGAATTATCGGTATAATTATATTATTATTATATAGTCTTATATGGGAAATATTGTCCGGCAATTCGACATTATTTCGGCAATGGATTAGAATCGAATTGCGAGGCATCACTGTATTATCATTTATAATTGATGATATAGAATTAAATGAAATTTTAGTTATATATTATTTTAAAGATAAAATTTAATTTAACCGTATATAACATTTAATAATATAACTTAATATACTAAAATTTATTGATATATATTTAATATACTAAATTTAATAATGCACACCCCATTGACCGCGTGGAAACGCTTCGGCTTTCCACTCTAGAGGGATCCGGATTTGAGTCTCGAGTCCTACTCCTTGAAAATGTTTATTATGAGATCTGGGTTTGGCCCGTCGATCCCCGTTTCCACCAGCGCCCGCTCTAGCATTTATGACGCCTCGGACAAAAAGACAAATTGCCGCCCCTTAAACATATACTTTTTAAAAATATATAAGGTGGAGTGAGTAGTTGGGAAAGTGCATTATCGGGCTTTTTTTAAGCGAAATTTTGCTATTTGATATTGTAGTAATCTACTACATTTTAATATCAGCCTATCGACATAGATGACGCACGATGAATGATGCGATTCCAGTATTTACATCGACCTTTACAAAAGCGTCGCATCCGAACAGCGCACACAACTTTGACAGTATCTTAAAAGTGCAATATTTCTTAAGATAACTTCACCTTAAGAGCTATTTTTGGTAAGTATCAAGAATATTGATTAAAGTTTATATTAAATAAACAATATTTTTTGACATTCAAAATTTATTGAGAAAAATTCTGGTAAGCTATTGCCCCGTAAATATTGTTACCTGAGCCAAGTACAGATTAGCACCTTGGGGTAATCGCGTATTAGGCTGCTCTAGTCTCATAATACGTTCAATTTTATTGTTTCGTGTTCTAAAATTTAATTTGTTTATTAACTTCTTTTTCTAGCATATAGCATGGTTGGCATTACGTCAGAAAAACCAACAGCGTCGATTATTAAAAAGAAATGAACGAAATTTGAACATTGTCGAGATAACGATTGATAAATGCAAAGATATCAATTAAACTTTTCATATAAACCATTTTTTATTTGATAAAAAGCATTTTGTTATATTAAATAACAAAATGTGTGCTTTGTTACTTTGAAAAAATAAAAAGTGATATAAAGTAAATAATGTGAGATGAGATATAGTGAAATAAAACAAAAATATAAAGTGTGATATTCACAAGTTGTTGTTAAACAATTTACTTACATCACTTTATATTTTTGTTTTATTTCACTATACCGCCTCTCACATTTCATTTCTTGTTTCATATTCAATCCTTGTTTGTTTAACAACGGATAACTCTAAAACGAAACAACCTATCTTAATACGGTTAAAAGCATTTTATAGTAGATTTGTTCATAATTCTATTTTTTTCCAATTAGCATTCGTAAATAAACTTCAAAGCTTTTTTAACTTCCACGTACACTCTTACCTCGTTTCGGGTTAAGTGCAGAGTAGCTGACATTTTGTACGATCTTATAGCAAATTTAAAATTTTCAAAGATGAATTAACCCCACTCAGCCTTATCTTTTAAATAAAAATCAAATGGTTATCATCACCGACATATTGTCAAGAATAATATAATGTGTAACGAAATCACCCTTTTATAATTAGAGGTAATAAACAAGTCGATGCATGATATTCCTTTCCATTCCTGTTTCAAACAAGTTCACGCAGACGGACCGGTCCCAAACTCTATGATAAATATTTCTAAGTAGTAGGAATCGAACCCGGACCTGAATGCTATTCAATGCGTTGAGCGAGTCGGCCGGATTGGCCGCGTGGAAACGCTTCGGCTTTCCACTCTGGAGGACCCGGGTTCGAGTCTCGGGTCCCACCCCTTGAAAATATTTATCATGGGGTCCGGGCCCGGCCCGTCGATCCCCGTCCTCCACAATCCTTCCACAATTCTGCTGACTCTCCGCAGGAGTGGACAACCTGTGGAAGAGCTTATATCGTTCCGTCACTTAGTATTCTTACAGAATAGAAAATGGATTCATTTGTTAACAAAAAAGGGACTCTCTATGGCGTACACTGGGTTCTGCAATAGCCCTGTCGAGTTTTTTTGCAATAAATGTTGCTACTTTTCATTGTTTTAAATGTTTTAAGTATTAAATGGCGGGCGAAACAAACTCTTCCACAAGTTTCCAACACTGCGGGAGATCAGCCGTATTGCAGAAGACAGGAATCGACGGACAGGCCCCAAACCCTATGATAAATATTTCCAAGTAGTGGGAATCGAACCCGGTCTCCTCCAGAGAGGAGAAACCGGGTCCTCCAGAATGGAGAGCCAAAGCCCAAAGCATTTCCATCCGGCCAAATCGGCCGACTAATTCCGTCGAATAGTAACCACCAATTGAAAAACAGTCTAAAACAAAAGAGAGATATGAAGATGTTTAAAAAAATATTAAAGAAATGTACGCTTAAGGTCAGCTTATATAAATTTTTAATATGATATAAAATTATATTTAAAATATTTATTTGTTAATTCAGAACACTGATAGTAAACCAAAAGGTCAAAGACAAATATTTAAATCCAAACTGTAGTGGATCTATTTCTCATCATACTTTATAAAATGAAAACTTTATTTCTTAAATTATTATAAAGAAAATTTACACTTAAAATATAAATAAAAAAAGAATTAAACTATTTAAATTTTTGCTATATTTAATATAGAAAATCGTGAAACACTATATATAAATTATACAAATATTAAATTCTATTCTTTCCTTATAATTCCAAAAAAATTTATTCCAAATTATCTAATACAGTATTGTATATATATACAGTATATATATATATATATATACATAACAAAATATCCTTACAGTATTTCACAAATACTGTTAAAACTAAAAACATTTAACAGTATTTGTGAATCATATAGATTTTGATCTTTCCAAGATTAATATAAATTGTACCTATATATTATATACATGGTATATAGTATATAGATATAGTTTATATTTATATTAATAATCTTGGAAAAATCAAAATTTATATGATTCACAAATACTGTAAAATGTTTTAAATATAAATTATAATTTATTCGTAGTCGAATGCATGAATATTTTATCTAACATACCTTTTAATTGATTAGTTATTTTTATGATACTTAGAATTGAAACTATAATTTAGCGTAATTATTTCCGAAGTCCATTATAATAAGGTGGCGTTTTTTTGGTCAAGTTTATGATCAGCTGATGATGAAGTTTCACGTGGGCATGATGCCTAATAGATTTTTACTTTCTAAGGAATCATAAATTAGTGTTATGGAGCTTTTATTTACCTTTGCATGCTTAATTGTTTTAGTTACACTATGTGCACTTGTTTTTGTGTACTTTACATTTCGTGAACTGCCGGTATTTCTTGATGAGGTAAGATTCAAGTTATAAATGACAGGCGATATGAATCAGTAAACAAATATCCATTAATGTATTATTTAATTCGATTTTTAATTTTTTTTATATTTAAGATTGTGATTGTTATAAGAAAAACATCTTTCCAAATCAGAAATGAAATTGTGAGAAAAATAAAAATCTTGTTATAAAAACTTGAATAATTTATCCAAATGTTTTTAAGCGGAAAAAATTATTTGATTTAATTTTAGATTATTATGTAATTACATACATTGTAATCTAAATTTTAAATATCAATAAATAAGTATTTAACTGATACATATATCTAACTCATACTAAAGCGTAAAAGTAATATAATAATTGTCATTAATATCTTCTAATATAATATATTAAGAAATGGGAATCAGACTGAAAAAAAATTCAAAATTAAATTAATTTATGAATTTTTAAAAAATATCACTGCATTATGAATCTTCCAAATGTTATTAATGTTCCTATAGTTCATTCTCCATTCATTAAAGCCAGGCTCTAATCAAAACATTATAACATTCTCACCCAATCTTTGATGTAATTAGACTATCATATACATCACATATATACAATTTCCATTAAATATTATGACAATCAGTAGGTTATACTCTGATTTCATTGTTATATAATGATTACAGTTTAACAAAAACAATTCATATTTTACTTCCTGATGTGAAATTAAAATAAATTATTTACAGACTAAGTAAAACTGACTATAATTTGGTTTAACCTTCAAAACATAAATGTGATAAAATGAAATATCAGTCATATTATGAGTTTGACATGAAAATTGAAAAAAATATAGAAATATTTATATATAGAATATAGAAATATTTCTATTAGAATTCTATCAAATTTTGATAGCTATAATTTTTATGTTAGTAATATATTATTAAATATATCAATTATACTTTTTATGTTCTCCATAAATAATTTAAAGAAAATTTTCCAATTATATATATTATTTATTAAATATAAAGGAAATCTTTGTTTCAGTGAATTATTTGAAAAAGAGAGTTAGCCTCTACTATGCAATATCCATGATTTTGGCAATGATAATTCAACTAGTCTCTTTTACTTATATCAGTTACGTACAAATTCAGAAAACATAATTTAATAAAGAGCAGATTAGATAAGCTGCTTTTTCTCTTTTATCAGCATGACCATTTCTCAATTTATTCATCATCTACCTCCAGATCATATTCTTACAATGTTCTTTGCATTCTCAAATGTACTTCTTTTCAAGATGGCTTACATATAACACATCTTGACTATACTTGCATATATTATTCACAAACTTGTATTTATTCTCTTTCACTTCCACTCTATATTCATTTCTGTCTACTCATATCTATATACCCAGTCTCTAGTCATACTCCCATTTTGTAATTGTTATCCATTATCCAATTCAATATTTGATAGTTTGGTTGTTTTCTTTTTAAGATTTGAAAATCACAAACAAATTTTATGATGCTGATAATCAGTCAGCATTGGTGTAGTCTGATAGCATGTTTTCTTGAAGTCCAAGAAAACTTCAGGTATCACTTTGTGACTTCTAACATCCGACCATTTTAGAGCAGAGTTTTATTATTACTAATAACTCAGATGAATGGAATACACAATCTCTTTTGATATAGAAAGGCATGGCCCAAAGGAGATTGCTACATTCAACTTTATATTTATTTCATATCATTTGTCATTAGAATATTGAGGGTATGTCTGAGAATATTCATGTAAAATAATAAAGGTTCTTTTAAGCAATTCTGATGTTATTAAAATTAATTATAAATGTAAATCTTAATAACTCTAAACTAATATTTATTAACATTTTCATTCCTTCTAATTGTGCAGTTCTCAAAAGTTTCATGTAGTCAGGAAATATAAATATATAATTCACTGAAACTACTTTAATAAAAATTAAATAATGACTAAACTACAGTGGGGTCTCTGTATCCCAACACTTCCAGTATTCTGACATTCTGCGAACTGTCATGCCGACATTCTCGCACACAACTTGTCGATGTGCGAGAAAGAGAAACTGATGTAAACAAATTGTCAATCGCAATTCGTTCATTGTTCAGGCTTATAATCAGATTAATTTTTAAATTCAGTACATTGATTGCTATATTTAGTATTTTTGCTATATCAGTGTTTGTTATTTATCTTTACATAATGTCACAAATCAGAAAAAGTGAGAAATGAAAACATAAGACATTGACTGTGATTGAAAAGTCAGAAATATTTAAGAAACTTGACTTGGGAGAAAGTTTAGTGATTTGGCTTCGTTTTATGGTATTGGACAAGCCACCATTTATGACATTAAAAAGTTGAGATAAAATTGAGGGGTTTGTGAAAGATTTGAACTGCAAGAGTAGTGACAGAAAAGTTTTAATAAATTGAGTGTATTTGTTTGTGTAATTCCATTTTTTTCATTGAACATCCAATAATCCGACAAGCCTCTGAAATCCGACAAGCTCTGGAACCATATGTGTCAGATTAAGGAAACTCTACTGTATGTATTTGCTGTTCTTAAAAATCTTTGTATTCAGACCAGCCAAAAAGCAGAATAGCACAGAAAACAGTAAAGAATAAATGTATAATCCTGTTTGACTTTTTCAAATGCAATACAGAAATAATCTTGGATATAGTAGTAGTAGTACTAGTAGTAGTAGTAGTAGTAGTAGTAGTACAATAGGGAGGGTTATCATTTCAATATGAAATTTAAAAGTCAGATGATGATCAATGATTATTCCTAGATTATTATTTTATAAACTAGCACTTAAGTGAGCAGCAACAGTTTGTTTTTATTAAAAACAAAAAACGTTTTTAGTGAAAACAAACTATTGCTGCTCAATTAAGTGCTAGTTTATAAAATAATAATCAATAAATATAGACAAGAGCAGAAGGAAAGGTCTCAAAGTAAAATATTCCTAGATTGGTGTAATTATCAGTAGAAGAAATAGATATATTAATAAATGGTATATAAAGAAGAGGTAGAGGGGGGGAAAACTGTAGAAATACTAGGGAGTTGAGAATGGCCATTCTCAGCTCCCTATTATTTCTACAATCTTCCATATCTACATCCTATAGTATATAATGACTCTCAGTGATTTGTTTTCCTCAAGTAAAAATCATATATGCCATTTTTCTGATGTTAAAAATTATTTTGGGATAGCAATAAGACCAGTAAATGAAAAGTCTTTAACAATTGCATTCTTATCCATTTTAATTAGTTTTAATTCATTCTGCATATCCAATAATGTCAAATGTTAATTTTAGATGAAATGTAGGATTAATATCCATGGCAAATAATAAAACACTTAATACAGATCTTTGGGCAATTCCAACTAGTGCTTATATTCTTCTGAATAGTATTCTCCATTACTATAATGATTTTTCTATTAGTAAGATAACTTATCCAGAATATGAAAATGTATTCAATATAATATTCATCTAGTAATCTATTATAGAGGCTGGAAATACCGACACTGTTGAATGTTGCAGTGATATCCAAAAGAATAGTATGAGAAGCAGATTTGAAATCCATATTACAGTTTGTTAGTAATTCCAAACAATTATGTTTCTTGGGCATTCTTTTTGAAATTATGATTATTCCTTATGTAATTGAAATTTTTGCTGGTAAACACACATTATATATTGGAACAATAGCTATCTCTTATGATAAAATTATTTTATTATTAGAGCAGTTTTATAATTTTAAGAATTTTATATCTATTGGTCTAATAAAGATTGTAATTTAATTTTAAGTGATTACAATCAGTATTAGATCTAATAACTCTATTGATAATATTAATATAGTTCTTGCAATTTTCTTTTTTATATTAATATTATCAATAGAGTTATTAACTAAAAATTAATTCTTATGTAGATAGTAACATCAGATCACATCATTGTAATGACACAGGTGTGTTCAGCAGATTTGAACTTTGAGATAGTTTCTCACAGAAAATGAACTAATTTTAATTCCGTAAGCTGTTAATGTGCTAATTTTTAATAAAGATTCAGAATATGTATTTGTTCTGAGCCCAATTTTTAAAAATTTTGATCAGCAATATTGATGTAATTAAAAAGCTATAAAATTTTTTCTAAACTTCAGTTGTAAATTAGAATTAAAAGATATAGTATTTTTTTATATATTGCATTTGTTGCCATTATAATGCGTGCAACAGAATAGAATTGATTTTTGGTAAGAATTTATCCAAAAGTACTTGACTAAATGTATAAACAAATATGATAGTCCTTAATTTATGTGGTTAATTCATCCAATATTTCTGTGTAAGTCAAAAGTCATTCAAATTCAACATTGTTTAAATTCAATATATATGAATGGACACATTAGCAAATGGAATGGCTAAAAGAAATTTATGAACATACTTTAAATATAGATGAGATAATTTAAGGCCATAAGTGAATTTTTGCAAAAAAGTAAATTGTTTAATGCATTTTTCATTTGTTGGAAATTCAACAAAAATTAAGACTTATGCATCCATGTATCTCTAAAATTGCAAAAGGCAAAACTGCATAAATTGAGGCTGCATAACTGCAAACTGCATACTGTATTTTTATAAGCAGATTTTAAGAATTTGATGAATTGCTCTTTTATTCAGATATCATTCTTGAAACAACTTTTTTACACAGTTTTAAAGAAAGTGAATTTCATTCAAGTCTAATAATAATTAAGAGAGATATTTCATTGCCAATAAAAATTTTTTATTACCCATCAGTAATATTGTGCTACACATTATTTCAGAATTCTAAACAATTTATATCTTTTTCAGTTTTCGAAAAGATGTAAGCAATTCAAAAAATGGAATGTGTCACATTGTGAAGAAGTTAACTCTGACTGTCCTGTTTTATTTTGTTATGCTATTTTATTATTTATCGTTATTTTCAATATTATCTAATGTATTATATTTTAGTTTAAGAATTGTCTTACTTCCACATTCTCCATCTTGGTATTTAGCAATCACGTGTTATGGACAGGCATCTGTTTTCCAGACAAGCTTTCTCAGCTAATGACATATCTAAATCTAAATAAGTTTTACCACTGATCCGATATGTGAATATAAAAATGATCTCGTATCGATGTTTTGTTCGATATATAATTAAATTGTAAAGAGGATGATATGAATTGATTATTCTGTAAGCTAATAAATTTGATATTATTACACGAACTTATGCAAATAAGCGAAGTGCAGGATTATAAGTTAGTCAGTATAAAAATAGAAGCAATCAATGACACAGTGAGGTGTTGGTTCTAAAGTGAAATTGGCTGAGTGACATTTGAATTCTGGTAAAGATATACGATTGCTTGAAGTTTGTATCGATGGTGGAGGTATTAGAATTTAAGTAGTATTTAAGGTTTATTTCTTCTGAATAATTGAAATTTTTGATATTTGAATTTTGATTAAAAAAATTTTGTTGGTTATTTGAATCTGCTTTATTAGTGTTTAAATAAAACTTTACTTAACACTTTTGTAAGTGTTTTGAGTCTAATAAATTTATATTTTTTATTTTTCAACTTGTTCTGAGAATTTGTTCAATTTATTAGTATATCTCTAACATCATTTGTTGTTTTTGATCTAACACTTAATTGATACTTCTAGTTGTAAGTTTCCTGATTGTTTTGTTTTTGTCTGTTAAACGTTAAAGTTAGCTAGATTGTTTTGGATTTAATTATATTTAATTTAGAACATAGTAAAAGATCTGAGCTCAGGCCGAACTCTGGATTTGCAGAGTTGTTAGACTGTTAGGTTTAGTTTATAATTATCTATTATTGGTATTTGTTAAAATTCGTGACTTTGCAACATTATCCAATTTATCAATCTCTTAACTGTTCTCATATTAATAGGAAAAACATTTATGCAGTTATATTTTATAATAAATATTTTTTTAAGACATCTTGTACAAAAATATTGGCTATATATTGTCATTTTCTCTATTTCTCTGAGATATCTTGAAAACAAAATATTGCAGAGCATTTAATGTTAAGATCTCATTCCTTTGAGAGTATTTGATTTTTACATTTTCATCTTATAAAAAAAAAATTTTTTTATGAATGAATAAGATGTGGAAATGTAATGATCATGAAGCATAGAATGTTAGTTTAATACAGAAAACTTCAGATTTTTTTGATTCTTGATCAGTTGATGAAAACATTCAACAAATCGATTGGTTGAAATTTATTTGATTTTATATTATCTATACATATTATAAATCTGAAATGCCTGAGCGCACGTGTACATTTATAACACGAGAACGGCTGAATGGATTTTTATGAAACAACTTTTGTCCATTAGGGGATTTAGGCAGGGAGGCCTTAAGATAGGTATTGATTATTAGAAATTTGTTTTTTTAATTATAATTGGCGTAAATTACTAGATAAAGATCAAAGATGGAAGATCAACGTTATTTGAACCACCTCATTGGGTTACAGTGACCACGTGACATGTTAGCTGACCGATATCATTAGATTACTAAGATCGTCTGCTTAGTAACTGAGCAGTCTCATTGGATCATAATGGACATGTGATTCTTGAATGTGACCATTATAACCCAATGAGACTGCTTTTAATGGCGGATATCGAGTATTGAACTGTATATTATTTCGTTAAATTATTGAACTTAAGCTTTCATATTAAAAGGTTTTTAAGGTATTTTTTAAATATTTTTCTAATTTTCTATTGATTATAGCTTACATTACTTTATTTAGCCTAATATACTTAAGTTAAACTTTGATTAGGCTTAGTGACCACGTGGTACTTAAGTTAAACTTTGGTTAGGCTTAACGACCACGTATTATTCGCAGATATGATTATTAGAGATATCTAATCTATATTATATTATATATAATATATATAAATCTAAATACCTGTGCCTGTATGTTCAATTATAAGGCAAGATAACGGGCATTAGGAAATTCAGCCTAAGATTGTCACTATCATTACCACGTGTAGAGAAACGAACCGTCATTGCCATAGCAACGCAACAATTTGACTTACAATAATACAATTTTATAAAAATTATTGAATTATTTATGCTGCTACTGATTTATTATTTAATCTATTACCTTTTTTTAATCAATGATTATTTTATTTCGTGATTTTCATTATTGTAAGTTTTTATTAAGTAGAATAATCTGCATTTGAGATTAATTCACGTATTTTTCGATGCTCTTGGTTCGAGACTATAACTGTTATTTCTAATGCCCCTTAAGATTGTCACTATCATTACCACGTGTAGAGAAACGAAACTGTCATTGCCATAGCAACGGAACAATTTAACTTACAACAACAGAATTTTATAAAAATTATCGAATTATTTATGCTACTACTGATTTATTATTTAATCTATCATCTTTTTCAATCACTGATTATTTTATTTTTTTATGTAAGTTTTTATTATGAAGAAGAATCTGTATTTGAGACTAATTCACGTATTTCTTGATATTCTTGGTTCGAGATTATAACTGTTGTTTCACGTGTTTTGATATAACGTTTTTGTATATCGTACAGTTGTATAAATTTCATAATGCTACGAAAAAGAAAGAACACTTTAGGTGAATTAACTCCCGGTGCTAAACGAATGCGTTTAATTCGGGAAAATGAAACATTAGAAGATCGAGCAAATCGACAGAATTCTAATAGAGAAAGAAAGAAAAATTGAACATTCGAAAAGACACATATTTCAAATAGAAAACGTATCTGTACGGGAAGATTTTCAGAATACATTGAAGAAAATCCTGACGATCATCTAAAAAATTATAATTTAAGAGAAAGAGAAACTTAAGTAACACACCATGAATTGCCCGAGCAACGCCGGGCACGGGTATGCTAGTATATATATATAGTGTGATTTTAGATATCATGTTGTTGGAATGATTTCTTTACATGTAGCATTTGCTCTTTATCAACAATTGCATAATGTGTAATGGTGTGAAAATACAATCAATTTATTTAATTATAATTAGCCAATTAGCAGGAATTATTATACTCATAGACAAATTTGCTTTGATAAATTTAAAGTAATGCTTTTGGAATTCTTGTATTCCCTCTTCAGCTTTACACCCCCAAAAATAATTCTATTCTAATTCGTTGTTATTTAAATTTAAAAATGAACATAGTTATTAAAATAATTAAAGCACGTGCCACAATAAACTGATTTTCTTATTTGATTTTAAAAAAGTTTTTAAAAGTTAAATTGTTATTAAATACAATAAAACAAAATTTTTAATGAATCTTCTGTGTAAAATTAGTTTAAACAAAACTTCATGCACTACTCAGTTCTCCTGGATCTAATTTGTTGATAAGTTTAATTGATTGTTTTCTCTTTTTTAATATAGCAAGAGATTCTTTCTACTTTCCTATATGTGGATTTTCTTGTTTCTTAATGATCTTTGCACTATCCCAATTTATATCCAGATTACTTTTTAAAGCTCTTTGCGCCAGAGCAATAGTGGCCTTCTCTGTCATATTTATGTTCTGATATTCTTTTAGGAAGAGTGCAAGAAGTGTATCCAATATTATAGTTGTTCTTGTTGTAATTCCATGTCTCTAAATTCTATTTGATATACATCTGGGATTTGATTTTTATCTATGCGGTCTTTGTCGTTCCTTAAACAATTGAATACTATGTTTCTTCTTGTAAAAACTGTCCTTTTTCCTATGGTTTTTTTCTATCTTTTTTTCTATGATTTAATATAATTGGGCCTATTTCCTTAAATTTGTCCTTGTATTCCAACTTACTTTTCTTTTTATTTTGCACTCCTTCCCAAAGTTTCAGGATACTACTACTACTAGTGTAACCATGTTTACGTGCTTGTTGTATTATCCAGTCTAAATGAAAGAACATTTAGAAAATACAATCAATGTTGAATAAGTGGATTTTCTGCTGATGTGTCTGAAAGTGGGTTCAAATTTGTCAATTAATATTTGAAAATCATTTAATTGAAATCTCATAAATCAGGCAGCAAGTATATATATATAAAAAAACTTAAAATAGTTCAGCAGAAAATGTTTCTAAATCTATATAGCATTTAAATTATTAGCTCAACATTTCAAAATGGCAAAACTGTCAAAAAGACTTATCATATAAGCTAACATAAAGAATAAGATGTTTAAATATAATGAGATGCCAAATTTTTTTTATAACCTTATTTTGTATTTGGGTTAATATGCTGATTTTTTTTTTCATAAAAATTACATGATTTTCTTCCTATCCTTAGAATTCAAAAATATAAAATTATAACAAAATTAAACAAGTAAATGTGATATTATATGGTAGATAAATTCACTACATAATAAATTTTAAAAGAAGCTCTTTGATTAGGAAACTTTATTACATAAAATTATTTTCTGTAGTAAATCTCATATTTTATTACTTAAAAGTGACGATTTTCAGATTCATTTAGATAATGGTATTAGTTAAAACTATATTTCTTTATGGAGTTTGTTGTTGAATATTTCATAGCATCCAGCATCAGATGTGCAATGAAATTTTTTTATAGAATATTTTTAAAGTATTAGTACATTGTTTGGCTGGTTGATGTCAAAAAATATTAATTGACTGTAAAATTATAGTGAACTTTATTTTAAGTAATAATTTATTTTTAATTCATCATGACAATTTTGAATTCTCAAAAATGTACTCTATCGTTTTTCAATCTTTTTGAAAAATAAAATTATAAATTATATTTATTATCTATTTGAATGAAAAAATTAAATATTTTATTTAATTCTGATAATTAATGATTAAAATTATATATTTATATCTGGAAAGAAATTTTTGATAGTTTTTGTGCTTTAATTACATGAGAATTATTTTAATGATTTTTAATTTTATTTCAAGTTAAAAGAAGTTTTCTTTTAAAAAAATACTTAAAATTATGTTCAAATTATTAATTAACAAATTTAATCCAAAGTTAATAATAATTATTAAATTTCACTTTAATGATCCTAAATTTATCTTTGAAATTTGAAAAATTTAAATAATTTAATTTGTTCTATGCTTTCTAAAATTAATAATATGAAGCATTTTTCTTCAATCTTTTATATCATTGTAATTTTTTGAAATTTGATTGCAGTATTTCATCAAACACATAAAAAATATAGCCTATGTAGTTGCTGTAATATAAATATGATATAATCTTTTTTTTTTTAATTTTAGAAAAAATTCTATGGGAATTAATTAAACCTGTTGATCAAAGAATTTCTGCATTGAAAGAATTTTTAACAGACATTGATCCAACTATATCTTATAACATTGTACCTATATATGATCCTTATGGCCCATCAATAAAAGTCCCTGAATATGAATGTATAGTTGTTACAGAAGAAACATTGAAAGGAGGATATAGAGTTAATGAAGAAAGAAAAAAAAGGGTATTTTTATATTTATTTTCAAATCTTAATATTTATTTAGAAAATTATTGATATTTGATATTTGAATATTATATATAGATATTTAAGACAGGGATTGTTTTTTATTCCATATTTATTAAATAATAATTATTTAGAACATTAATTCAGTTTAAATTTCTAATTACTAAGCTACTAGTAAAATAAATGAAATTAATATCATTTATAGAAGTAACATATACATGTTACTATACATTCAGAAATGACATAATCTTTAGTTTTATTTCACATATATGCAAAATTATAATTAGTAAAATAAATGAAATTAATATCATTTATAGAAGTAAGTCAGGACTATACATTCAGAAATGACATAATCTTTAGTTTTATTTCACATATATGCAAAATTATAACAAAATTTTTTGCTTAAATTGATTGAAAATATTTTATAAAACTGGAATAAAATCAGATTTTCTGCTTGTAAATATTAAGTTTTGAATTAGAAGTATCTTAAGTTTTCTTTAATAAAAAAATTATGAATTACTATATAAGACTATTTATTAACATACATACATTACTATAAACTATCTTATAAATGAATCTCATATATGGATATCAGAAATGATAGATGAAATCTATTGATTTCATGTATATACATTCATTATAATATTAATTATATCTATTTATAAATATGTATGTGTGAATTTTAATTATGTAATATTGTATTATTGTTTTAACAATCTTAATTTTTCTGTATCAAACAATTATCATTATTAGATATCTGTTATTAGTTTGTTCACAACAAAGTTATAGTATAGTATGCAGTCTACCAAGACCATGCTATATAAATCCCATAAGAGGAGAGCAAAGTTCACTCATTATCTCAATATTTAATGATTATTAATATTTATTTATTTTTTTAATAGTGGTCTGCCACATTTCTAACAGGATTCTTTTTCTCTTTCCTCATATTTTCTGTATCTTCTTTCTTCATTCTTCATAGGATTAAATTTTTGAATATGTATTCTATCTCTGTAGATAAAATATATAATCTGTAACAATTTGTCCAAGTGGTAGTCCATCATTTTGTTAGTTTGCAGAAAGCTGCCAGAAAAGATGAAATGTGTTTTCAGAACATAATGTACCATAATATTACAATTTATATGCTTCATTTTAATCAAACTCTATAGCAATATACATTTTATAAGACTATGCATTCAAACATCATATTGTGTTTTTATGCATATGTATGTGACGTCGCCGAGTGGAAAAGACGTGTTGATTGCTTTAAAAAAAACATTAAGCAAAACAGTCTGAATCACAAATTTTTAATCCAATTATGAAATAACAAGCACACAAGAAAAAAGAACGCGTCCTCCATGTTCTCTGTCTGTGGAGAGAGAAGGAGAACAAAAAAGAATGCACACACAGCGTCCCCACGACAGCCGACGCCCATCCATCACCATAAACATCCAACACTCTTTATAAACATTCCAATGCCACTCCTTCTAAACATTTTAATGTTTCATGTATATAATATTTTCATTTCATCACATTATATGATAATTGAATTGAATGTATATTGTTACACATTCTATAAATATTCTATAATGTATATGTCAATTCAAGGTATGTATATACAGATATACTTACAATCATTTGACTTATTATATTCTGATCTTATGATTGCCCTTATTATATTTTAAATTTGGTTATTTTCATAGCTTATTGGCTAGAAATACTTTTTGTTTCGTTCAAAATTTACAATTGAACAATGGCTTCTTAATAAAATAACCTTACCATATTGAAAGATCTGAGTTCAGTTTCAGTTGATTTTACTACCTTGAAGAATTCAGTCTTTCATTGTCTGCTATTACTAATAAATTTACTACCATTGTTCATTATTGGTCATTTTCAATTTTTTCGATTTAAGGTGGTGTTAACAAAACACGACTCCATTGTAAGTGGAAAAACACCTTTATATTCATAATGATAGAAATCTGTGGTTTGATTTTATCCCATAATGGTTAGGACAAAATCAAACCATGAATTTCTTGCATCAAAATGATGAAAAAGTTCTTATAAACATAGGCTTAAAAATGCCATATTTAAAAGAAATATGCACATTTTATGTTTTTTCAAAGATTGTAAAGGAAATGTATTTAATTAATGAAGTAAATTAAAAAAAAAAAATTTGATATTATATTCTAAAATTGAAAAATGTAAAAAAATTTTAAATTGCATTGCCAATTTTGTTTTTTGTAAATTTATTTCATTAATTAAACACATGTTTTCTTTATAATTTTTGAGAAAGCACTATTATAAATGTGCATATTTTTCTTATATGTCATATTTTTGGACCTATGTTTATAAGAAGTTTTTCATTATTTTGATAGGAAAAATTCATGGTTTGATTTTTGTCCTAATCATTCTAGGATACCTTATACATATAAAAACTGTGTGTGTGTATGTGTGTGTACGTATGTGTGTACATCTTGTTTTTCAAAGCAAAATGAAACTATACATCAATCTCTGATAAATTGGAAATTTTTTCCAGTCCACTATATCAAATAGATTGAAAGATATTAGTCAGTAACATTTACATATTTATATAATTAAGTATTATTTGGATATTTATATTATAAATATCTAAAAAATATTCAATTTATCATTAAAACATTTAATTATCAATATATGTTATGATATAAAAAACAAAATTAAATGATAAATCATTTATATACTTTTCTAAAACTTAACTGTTTAATTTTTCATCATGTGGTTTAATGTAATACACTTACTATAACATTTTAAAATGATGATATATAATGTTTTTCCTTCATCAAATAAGTAGTCACTTCTGAATTATAGTAAATATTCTATATTCTCAGTATTTGACTTATTTTTATATATTAGATGCTTTTGAGTAGATTGTTAAATAAACCTTTGATGATTATAATAGAATTTTAATAATTTGAAATAATTTTGACTAATGATTGATTAAATTTTTCAAATTATTAAAATTAATTTATAATCATCAAAAATTTATTTGGCGTGAATTGGTTCAATAGGATTAATACCATTGAAGATTTAGTTTGTGTTTGTTAATTTAAGCTGAAAGTTTTAACACACATTCAGCTAGAAATCAGAATGAATAATGAAAAATTAACAGAAGGCTTGTGTTGAAATTTTTAGAATTTTAAAACTATAATTCTAATAATCACTTTAAACTAGTATGGTTTTAGTTTTTAAGTTAACTATAAATAGTCTTCAAATTACAATGGAGTTCAATTTCAAAAATTTGAATCCTTTCATTGGAAATCAGAAATATCCAAAATTTATAGATTTCTCACTACTAATGTTTACTAGGACACTGTATATTATCTTAATAAACTTAAAGAACACAAAATTACAAGAATTACATACAAAAAAGTAACTTGATTCTATAGATCAGATCCTTGGGCCAGGAAATCGAACCCAAGTCAATTGCATTACTATAAAGTTTATTGAAGACATTACCATTGTAAGTTGAGGACTGTATGTAAAATAAGAAATACCATGAATTAGGAATTTTTGTATATTTTTATTTCAGATAACTAATATAAATTGTCTTTAATCTGTTTATTATATTCTACTTTTTTAGCCTGTTTATATAGATTTCTTATCTGAAACAATAGACTGCAGACATTCTGATAGACTGCAACATTATAAAACATTAATATTAATTAAATTGTCAATATGATTCTGTACATAAAGAACATAGAAAACTTTAAACTCTTTTATTCAGAAATGCTTGAGAATTGTCATATTGCTTTATCATGGATTTGTTGGATGGTAGTACTACAAAATGTAAAAATCAGCAAAATTGGAGGGGCCTATGGTTAGCATTCCCTTTGTAAAAATTATATCATAAAGTCACAAGTTTATGACATCAATTTGTGAGTTTGTTATAATCTTTTGTTTTATCATAAACTCAAATTTTTTTTTATACATTGTCACATTATGATGATGTATAAAAAAATGTTATACTATATGAACATCAGAAAAATTTATATTGTAACATTTTATTGTAAACATCTTTAATATAATAATCTTATTAGATAAAGATTACATAGACATCTAACCATTTATAAATCTGAAATATAGATCTCACAGCCAATAGGAAGTAGCCTAAATGTTTGAATTTCATGTTTGAACACAGAATTTAGAATATGTTGTATTCTTTTAATTACTAATTGCCTTGATATTTGTTACTTTTATGTATATTCTATTTGAACAGTTGATGAGAGTCAGATAGATCAAAAATATTTTTGTTCTATAAAATCCTCTCAACTTGTGTAATTAAAGTGTTTTTAAAAAATTCATACCAAAGTGCTGGAACTAAGCTAAGTTTAGAATAAAATAACTTGAAAGACATCTTTGACTCAAGTATTCTTAATTTTTATTAAATAAAACAAAACAATAGTGAAATAAACTGTATATACTTCCATAATAGCAAACTTCATTATAAGTGTAATTGGTGAAATGACAAAAAGAATATATGCAAAGAAATGCAATTGGTGACAGAAAAAAGAAAATTTTCTAACAGTAACAATTTTAATGCATCATATTATGAAGTAAAACAAATACTGGATTATAAAGTATCAAATTTAAGAAAGTGTCAGATTACAAGGATTATACTGCAATTTGGAATTTTCAGGACAAGTCAAATTTTATTTTGAAGTCTAAATTGAGCCAAGTTTTATTTTGAAACTTAATTTGAAACAGTCTACACATCTCTAAAAATTTGATATATTGAAACAGTGATATGATTATGTGTATGTATATATGTACAGGGTGCGTCAGCTAAATCCGGACAAATTTCAAATTGAATTTCCCACCATATTTGACGTCAGCACTACGATGCTGCTGACGTTTTAGTAAGCCAGACAGACGATGTGTTTGAGGATAAGTACAAAATAGCTGATTAGTTAAGATCGAGTGCAGAATATAATCGGAGAGCAGCGATAATCGAAGGCCTTCGCGCTGAATGTTCACCTTCCGAAATAATTTAGTTCTTTAACTATCCAAGATCAACAGTTTATGATGTTGCTGCTAGATATGCGGCTTCAGAGAAGTCTGAAGAAGGTTCTGCCAACCGGCAAGGAAGAGCCATTCCAGGGGGAGATCGTCAAGAATACCGGAAGTTGTCCGATGAGCTCAAGAGCTCATCTCAGAGGACCCAGGGCAATCTCTCAGGCAGTTGGCAAAAACATTGGGTGT
>AYEL01083899.1:0-34945 GCA_000484575.1 Olivierus martensii
ACTTGGTAAAAATGTTAAAAAGTATAAGATTATTGGAGAATTCATTTAAAATTCTTTTTCATATTAAGATAATATGTTATACTGAACCAAGGATTTGTCTATTGGCTTTCATACTGCCAGCCACTAAACTTAGGAATATACAAATTATTTATGATATGTAAAACATAAATTGTTTTTTAATAGATTGTTTATTGAGAGTGATTTAAAGTTGAGATATTTAACTGTTGTTGCATATGTGATAGTATCATTACTATCAGATAAATTTCTAATAAAAATCGTAGATCTCAATTTTAAATCATTCCTATACTAATTAACTAACTGTTGAAATTTTTCATGTTGAGAACTGTAAATTTCACTATAAATATTAGTGCCTAGGAGAATATGATGTTTTCAGGTCTTCTGTTTAAAATAGTCGATGTTAGTATTATGATGAGCACTTGAATGTACCACCACTTATGCTATTGTCAGCGTTTTCGAACTTGGACAAGCAAGCATTGCGCACGGCATGTCATCGTTTCCGGTTGAGGATCGAGGCAGTAATTGAGGCAGACATGTCATCGTTTTTGGTTGAGGATCGAGGCAGTAATTGAGGCAGAAGGGAATTACATTCGAGTGCATGTCATCGTTTCTGGTCGAGAATCGAGGCAGTAATTGAGGCAAAAGGGAATTACATCGAGTAATTTTAATCTAAAAGGGATCCCCATTATGTGCAAATGATAATTTTCGATAATTTTATTCTTTTTGTTAAATAAAATTTTGTTTAATTAAATTGTCTCATAATTTTATTCTTTTTGTTAAATAAAATTTTAGATCGGAAGAGCGGTGTTTAATTAAATTGTTTATTTTGTCCGGATTTAGCTGGCACACCCTGTTTAATTATAAATGTTTATTTTGTCCCCAGGTTTAGCTGGCACACCCTGTATATATCCTTCTTAACTATAAAATAATGCATAATTATCATCTGAGAAATAAGACCTAACTTAATCTACCAGAAAGCCAACATCTCAGGTTAACACAATGTGCCATCTATCGAATAAGTTATGAAATTATCCCTCTAATAATTGAATTTTTGAATATTATTTTAGAATGGATATTTAAAAAAATATATTTAATAATCACAAACTCTAAGTTCATCTCATACAGATTCAAATCAAAAGGATTTTTAAAGTTTCATTGAATAGTCTTCGAGATAGTTCAGTTTAAAGTTGTACGTGACACTAATGAGGATAAACAAATTACTATATACATGTCATAAATAATAATAATAGTTCTGGAAGTTTTGTTAATTTTCGTCCTGTTATTACTTAAATATGGTGACAAGAAGTTATCTAGGCAAATGGACATCAATTACGTGTTGTATTATATTTTTCTCAGAATTTCTTTCAAAAGAATGGGGAACAGGAAAGACCTGCAGTATATTCAAATCTGTGGTATAAATGACAGCATTATATCCGGGGAGCACTGTAATTTTGTATATAATATTGCTTTTTATGTAATTTTAAATATTATTTATTATTATTATATAATATTCAGTTAAACATGTAGTAGTGATATCATATGAATAGACTAGAATAGGCTTGACAATAAAATAAAATTTTTCTTTATACGAGGTACGATCCAAAAGTTCGGGGACTACGGTCACCCATGACAACCAAAGCACGTAGTTAAAGTAATACCATTCGAAAGGCATTCTACCATCCCTCCCCTCCATGTTCAGGATGGTTTTGCCCGTGTCATGTGATTGAACTGTGCACGCAGACCTTTTGTTCAAAGATTGTCAAATTTGTTCTGTGACATAAGAAACATGGCTTTTCAAGAACAACGCTGTAACATTAAATTTTGTCAGCATTTGGGTAAAACACCTGCAGAGATTTTAGAAATGCTAAAGAAGGTGTACGGTGATTCTACGATGACGAGATCGAAAGTGTACAAGTGGTATCAGCGTTTTAAAGAGGGCCAAGAATCCATCACTGATGATGAGCACTCTGGCCGACCTACAACTTCACGGACTAAGGAAAATGTTAATTTGGTATCTCAGTGTGTTCGCAAAGATCGTTGCCAAACCCTTGAGAACATCACTAAGGCAACTCACTTAACGAAGACTAGCTGCCAAGTGTATTTTGACAGAGGATCTTAACATGCATCGAGTGTCTCGACACATTGTTCCTTGTCTTTTGACCTCTGAACAAAAGGAAGGACGAATGATAATATCAGGTGAATTAATTGACAAAGCCAATAAGGATCCAACTTTTTTGAACAAGATCATAACAGGTGATGAAACTTGGTGCTATTTATTTGATATTCAGCCAAAAGATGCTACATCAACATGGAAGTCGCCATCCTCACTGCAATCGAAAAAATTACGGAAAGATCGCAGCAAAGGGAAAGTCTTGATGGAGGTATTTTTTGATTCTGAAGGAATTGTTCATTCAGAATTTATTCCCGAGGGCAGAACAGTGAACAAGGACCGTTATCTAGAAATTTTACGTCGATTGAGAGAGTCCATTCATCGTAAACGGCCTCAGATGTGGCAAAGTGGACAATGGTACCTTCTGCATGACAATGCACCTGCACATCGGTCCAAAATGGTCAGAGTTTCTCGCTAAAACTGATACTAAAGTGCTTCCACATCCTGCCTATTCACCAGGCTTAGCTCCTTGTGATTTTTACTTATTTCCATCAATGAAAAAAAATCTGCAGGGACGTCGTTTTGTGTCATCAGCTGAGGTAATAGCAGCATCACAGGAGGCCTTACGGGTGGTTGCAAAAGATGTCTTCCAGCAGTTCTTCATGAGATTGTACGAAGGCTGGCAAAAGTGTATTGTCGCCCAAAGGGATTATTTTGAAGGTGGTTGTGCGTCGGTATTTTAAAATTTTCATGGTAAGGAATTTTATGCCAAGTCTCTGAACTTTTGGATCGTACTACGTATATTATTTCAAGTATTATTTAGTTATTAGTTAGGAAGAATCTATAAACTATATCATGTTGTTAGAAGAAATGTCATAGATTTGTGACAACAAATGACATAGGGAGTCATGCAAATTACGATGTCATGTTACAAAAATGGTTAGTTTTATATCTCTTTGATGAAAAAAATTTTATAAAATATAAAATATTTGTTTATTTATTGTTCAGAAAATAAAGACTGTAATGCAATATATTTGGAGATATGTTTATTACAAAATGTAAGATCTGTATATAATTCTAATACAATTATATCCAGTTCTTTGAAGATAAAGAATATGTTCTATAATATATCAAAATACTAGTATAAAATAATTCTTAATTTACTTTTATATTTTATTATATTTTATTTATATAATTTTATATATACAGGATGCTCACGTTTCTATGGACCAGGCATTTTTCTCGAAAACTATCATATATACGTGAAAACTGTAAAACACGTATCCTGTTACAGTTTCCTTCCAAATTACAATCCGTCATTAAAATATTTTTCTGCGCATCCTCTTGCATAGCGTATGTTTCAACTTTGTTTTCTCGAATGGAAGTGTATTCTTTTTCTAACAGAATCTGATTCCTCCATTCATAGTCTCAAATTTTCTTATTGTTAAAAGTTGTTAATTGGTCAAATTTTAATAATAGATAATGCAGAACTAATAACAAAAGTGATGATAGTATCATATTATTTGATTTGTGTAAGACTGAATTTGAAAAATAAGATAGTTTTGTTTTCAAAATTAATGACTAATATTTATCAAGAAAACAAACTTATTAGAGTATTATTAATCAAACAATAGCCAAATAACTTTAGCATTACAAATTGGTTCAGAAATAATCAAAATTAATGATGAAATCATCTTTAGCTAATGGGGCTCTATCTATTGATTAATAATTAAACTAGAAATTTTCTGAAAATGAAATCTCTTGTAATCTAGAATCAAATCAGAACCTTTAAGATAATGCTCTAACATTCTATCAAATGGATCACTGGGATACCAAATTTTTTTTGGATAGCTTATATAAAAAAGTTTAGACAAAACACACATCAGATATGCCAATAAGTTCTAACTGGGTTCAATTATTTTTAAATGAATTTTTAATGCTAAAATTATTTGGCTTATATTTGATTATTGTTTAATTCTCAATATTTTATGATAAACAACTAATTTGTGACACAATATACTGTAGATATTATTTTAGATGATGGTGATTTTTAAAAATAGGAAAAAGTATAATTGGATACATGCATTGAAAATCAATTAAATTATAAAAATTTACTTAAACCATATTTTTATTCATAAGTTGTAAAGAGAATTTAACTCTTGCTATAAGAACTGTTCAGTTTTCTATAAATTTACATTAATGCAGAAAAGAAATCATTGAGCAATTTTGATACTGAAATGGATCCAGCATTACAAAGTTTTTGCAATGAATAGTAAATTGGTGATAAAATATTTCCAAAGTAGAAAATATGTAATTGATATAAAATAATATTCAACCATTAGTGAAAGCAAAAATTTAATTTTCAAATACAAGTAGTCCTCGACTTACGATGGCAATGTTCAAACTGAATGTTAGAGTGGACAGAAGTCAAAAATGCCCAAAATTTATTGATTACGCACTACAAATATTATGCTCCGTTTTATTATATTAAACTTAATAAACACAAAAATACAATAACCAAACAACAAAAATACTGCTTTCCTTATATCAGAACATTGCTCATGGACTCAAACCCTTGTGGACTGTGTTAACCATTCACAGTTTACTGATTACATTATTGTCACAAGTATGAGTGGTCATTAAATCAAGGACTACTATACTTGACCTAAGGAAAACTATTAATTTAAATTTTGTTTTTGTTACTGTTTGCCTAATTAATCTGATACATACACTAATAATTTTTTAAAATTTCTATGTAAAAATTTTTAAGACCTGCATTTAGAATTTAAATCAGTGGTTCTCAAACCTTTTTTCTGTTGAGGAACACATTTTAATATATTAAAATTTGGCGGCACACCTAAATATAAAATTTCTATGTAAAAATTTTTAAGACCTGCATTTAGAATCTAAATCAGTGGTTCTCAACCTTTTTTCTGTTGAGGAACACATTTTAATATTTTAATTCTCAACCTTTTTTCTGTTGAGGAACACATTTTAATATTTTAAAATTTGGCAGCCGCCTAAATATTTTAAATAATAATTTAGATTTAACAACAAATTTTTATTATCTAAATATTTTAAATAATAATTTAGATTTAACAATAAATTTTTATTAACTAAATCTAAATTATTATTTAATATATTTAACAACAAATTTTTTTAACATTTTAAATAATAATTTAGATTTAGATCGGAAGAGCGTCGTGTAGGGGTACAATTGTCGCCTTACCGAAGCACGGCGAACGTGGTACAGATCGAAAGGAGGGCCAAAACAAGCAAAAAATCCCTAATGGACCAGGAATCAAAGGTCAAACGTTTACGAGATAGAGGCATCTAGGCGGCATAGATAGTGTAGCACGGGAACGGAACGCGTCGCGTCGCAGACCACAGCGAGGCCATGCACAACGTCAAACCACGCGCCATTTGCAACAAACGGAAATTTGCTGTCTATATCTCGTAAACGTTTGATCTTTGACCCTTGGTTCACTTCGGATTTTCCGGGTGTTTCGGCTCCCCCTTTCGATCTGTATTACTTTCGACGTGCTTCGGTAAGGCGACAATTGTACCCAACCAAAGTATTTTAAATAATAATTTATATTTAACAACCAATTTTTATTAACAGATTATTGCATTTATTCTTATTTATTACATTCAGATTACAGACATACACGTACACGGATCATTAAAGGCGGCCCTTATTAAATTATAGCGTCACCTGCGGATTTTGTCTTTTTAGAGAAACTATAATTTGAATTTAATTTTGGCAAGATTCTGCTTTTCACGGAATCCGAGATTTTTGCATAATATTTTTTTCTATTTTTGCATAATATTTTTAGTCATATTACTAGTAGTAAATCGGTATATAAAATCAAATTTTTCAGTCATATTACTAGTAGTAAATCGGTATATAAATCAATCGCGATCGATAAGTGGCCTCTGCCACATTTTCCGGCTTCACCGCTGGCAATCCGAAACCTGCTCTTCTAGAGAGACTGAGGTCCTCTTCCACCGGCTCCGCACGAACAGGGCACCTCTAAACGCCTTCCTTCATTCCCTCAGGTTACTTCCGTTCCCAAACTGCACACAGTGTGGCGCTGTAGAAACACCGTCTCACTTCTGGAAAGACTGCCCCGCTTATAAAGCGGCTAGGAACCAACTCAACGCAGGTCTGCAATTGAACATCTCATCTACTACCGATCTAATCCCAGTCTACTGGCCATCACAGAACGTCCCGTTTACTACTAACATCAAAGGTCTTGAAAAATACGTTCACAACACCAAACGTTTTTAATCCACCAATGGCGGCCGGATGGCCGAGTGGTAACGCGTTGGCGTACCACGCTGGAGGACCCGGGTTCGCGTCCCGGGTCTGGTCCCGGATTTTTTCGGGGTGCTGGGCCCGGCCCGGTGATCCCCGTCCTTCACCATCCGGCCCCCCTCCACGGGTGTGGGTGCAGCCCGTGGTTGGAACTGGCCCCGTCCCCTTAGTAATCTCCCTGATTGGAAAGGGGACGTAAAATATAAAAAAAAAAAATCCACCAATCAGCTCGGAGGACAAAGTTCAACTATAACCTCCATAACAGAAACTGAAGAAGAAGGAATCGATAAGTAACTATATGAAAAAGTACTTATCACAACGAAGTATCGATACCTGTGCGCGACGCCATCTTGAAAAGGACAAATGTCTTGCCCGATACTTTCAAGATTTAAAATTACACGAATTCGTGTTATAGAAGAGCGATTTCGTTACATGAATTCGTGTTATTGGAGAGCACGTTATATGGGAGTTTACTGTAATACATCTTGAAGGTGTTGCGCAAGAATTATATTCAAACTCCTTGGCAAGAATACTTTCAAGATGATGTAATTATACATCTTGATGCAAATATATATTATATATTAATGTATATATAATATATAAATCCATAAATTGCATAAATAACTTATGGATTTCAGCATAAAATCATTACCTACATAATCGTAAGAATAATTCCCGGCGTATTTTTGGCTTTTAAAAAAGGTGTAAAACCATAGCAGGTTTTCATCATTACGATCACGTGACGTTTTATTTTTCTTTCAATATGGCAGCGGTACATAAAATTAAAGTTTTCGAAATATCCTAATCGGTGCCGCTTTCGTCCATGATTCTATTATAATTTTTGACCAGTTTGATGAGATCTATCGAATGGTATCACATTTGGAAATTCCGTGAAAAGCAGAATCCAGCCTTAATTTTTATTCCTTAATTTTTAAATTTTGAATAACGACAAAAAATTATGGCTGTCCAGAAATATGAGGGTTAGATTTTTCTAACGATACTCTATTTATAGAAATCGATACAGATGTTCGACTGCAACGATAGTGTTAACGATACTCTATTTAATCGTAAAATGGCATCCATTATAACGTTACAGCGCCATCTGAGAATTCTGTCTTTTTAGAGGAACTACAATTTCAATGTAATTTTTATTTTAATATTTAAATTATTAATAATAACAAATAATTTGAACCGTCGCAGACATCCAAAATTAGACCTTTCTAAAGATACCATATTTATAGAAATTGGTACAATAATTCAACCGAAAAAGGGACATCCAGCCAGCCAGCCACGTTTGACTATTGAATCATTATCTATATAATGATTCATACAATTACATACATACAATTCATTCTTAATTTTTCTCGGCACAGTGATTGAGAACCACTGATCTAATTAATAATGCAAACTATTGAATTATTAATTACGAATTTTTTTTATTTAAAAAAATTTATGATATACAATTTAATATATTATTTTAAAATTATTGCTTTATATAATGGCTACAGAATGATAAAAATTATTTTAATTTGATTGATTTATCCAGTTTTAGATTGATTGGTTTATTTTTTTAACTTCCATTAAATATTTATTTTTCTGCTTAATCATCTTCCAATCTGCCTGAATAATTATGGCAGCCATGTTCTTGCAGATTAAAAATATAGGAAATTAATTTTATATAAAATTATTTCACTAACATAAAACTTACTATACCTTTGTTATCTTTTCTAGTATGCTTTCGATAAAATTATCCATTCCAACAATATAAGATGATGAACAAAATACATTAATTTGTGTTAAAAGCTGCTTTTTGGACACAAGCTTCAAGTTTGCATACTGGAAAATAATAAAATGTAAATTTTAATATAAAACCTTTAATTTAATGCATAAGCATATTTTTATCTCCCAATATATATAATGTGAAAGCATTAAAATAAAAATTAGAATATGTACTGTGTTAGAAATATTTAAAAACATTTTTACGGAAATTTAGAAATCATCGATCAATGCTTTTATACCAGATGAATTAAATACACTCAGCCCTCGATTTACACGATAGATACGTTCCTGGAAAAATCGTGCGAACCGAAACAGTGTAAAATGAGGCGTAGAATTCATACAAAATAGAAGGATCTGTTCAATTAAACTGTAAACCGTATAAATCGATCTAAAGAAGATAATGGTCGAGAATATGTTCTTTATTGCATAAAATGAGATAAGGATTAAAGGAAAAAAAGGGGATTGGTTCATTAACACAGTTTAATGCTTATTTTTTTTATTGGTTCATTAATTTTTAGAGACACTTTAATGCTTATACTTTTTCAATTTATGGATATGTTGTTTATAACCGTGTAAAATGAGATAAGGATTAAAGGAAAAAAGGGGATTCTGTATAAAATGAGATAAGGATTAAAGGAAAAAAAGGGGATTGGTTCATTAATTTTTAGACACAATTTAATGGTTATACTTTTTTTGGTCCATTAATTTTTAGAGACAATTTAATTGGTTGGAAAAAAAGGGATTGGTTCATTAATTTTTAGACACAATTTAATGCTTATTTTTTTTTTCTGTGTAAAATGAGATAAGAATTAAAGGAAAAAAAGGGGATTGGTTCATTAATTTTTAGAGACAGAATTTATGGTTGGAAAAAAAGGGATTGGTTCATTAATTTTTAGACACAATTTAATGCTTATTTTTTTTTTATTTTTTGAAAATGAAAACAAACATTTTAATCAACATTGAATACGGTACGAAAAAGAACAAATTAACAATATTCTGTACAAATAAAAACAATAAAAGCATTCAACAAAAAAAACTTAACAATATTCCATACAAATAAAAACAATAAAAGCATTCAAACATAAATTAGGAAAGCTGCAAACCTGAGTTGAGTTTAGTTGAACTGCGAGACTTGGACAATAAAAGTTAATAGAGAGCGATGAATTGTGAAAGCGAAAGTGGACTAAGAAGAACTGTGAGTTATTAAGAGAATTAAAGACATAGATTAGTATTGTATGAGATAATTATCGGATTTTGTATTGAATTTAGTTATAGTGAAACAAGATTATTTTGTTTTGTGTGTAAATAAATTGGACTATACGAAATATAGCTGTATTCATTAATCTCTACAAACTCGTAAACCCACAAAACGTGACAATATGATACTCTTTTAATTTATAAATGGCATAATGCAAAACAATCAAAACAAAAAAAATTTTTTTGTTTTCATTTAAAAACCGTGTAAATTGAGTGCCGTGCAAATCGAGGGCCAGGTGTACATCCATTCAAAATTCATTTATCTTTAATTAATGTTGATTGAAAATTAAAACTTACTTTGTTTTTTATTATTAAATATTTTCGTTTTCGTTTAACCATTCTCCACCAGCTCTGAATCATTATTATAGCAATGTCCTGTTATAAATTGATTATTAAATTATGAATTTTGAATTTGTATTGTGAAATTTAAAAACTGCAATATTACTTGTTCCATTTTGATTAGTGTATTTTTTATATATTGAGTAAGTTGAGAAATATGAATAATTTCAGATTTCTGCACGAGAGTTTCTATTGTTTTCTGCGATTTCTTTTTATACGTTAATTTCCATACATTGCTTGCAAATTTTGGCGTACCTGCCATTTTCTCCTTTAAAAATATATAACAAAATAAGTATTGTATTTCAAAATTTTAAATTTTTAATAACGATAATTGCAAATGAAAATGATCATTTTTTTAAATAATCATTTTTTCTATTAGTCTAACCCAGTGGTTCTCAACCACTGTGCCGCCAAATCTTTGAAGGTGTGCTGCGAAATATTAAAATGAATTGTATTTATGTAATTGTATGAATCATCATCATCATATATATTGATAGTGAAACTTGGTTGGCTGGATATCCCTTTTGCAGTCCCTTTGAAGGTGTGCTGCGAAATATTAAGAATGAATTGTATTTATGTAATTGTATGAATCATCATCATCATCATATATATTGATAGTGAAACTTGGTTGGCTGGATATCCCTTTTGCAGTCGAATTACTGCACCGATTCCTATAAATAGAGTATCGTTAGAAAAATCTAACCCTCGAATTTCTGCGACAGGCAAAATCTTTTCTCATTATTCAAAATTTAAAAATTAAGGAATAAAAATTAAATTAAAATTATAGTTTCTTTAAAAAGACAAAATCTGCAGGTGGCGCTGTAACTTATTAACAGCCGCCATTTAATGATCCAGTGTATGATTATGTCTATAATCTGAATGTAATAAATAAGAATAAATACAATAATCTGTTAATAAAAATTCGTGGTTTAATATAAATTATTTAAAATACTTAGGTGTGCCGCCAAATTTTAAAACATTAAAATTGTTCCTCAACAGAAAAAAGGTTGAGAACCACTGGTCTAACCCATCCACAAAATATCTCAGAACAAATTACATAATGTTCAAAGTTTATATGATAATTCTTCTTTAATGAAGTTCGTATAAATAATTTTAATGCTCATTCATGGTCTCATTAAAATAACAGCAGTTCAAAATTTTAATAAGCAGTTCCAGAAAGAACTAATTACCTACATTCAAAAAGGTGTCATTTTTTCAATTAGCTTTTGGTAAACAGATGATACCATTTTTCAATTAATAAAATTATTAAATGAAAGTACAGTAACAATCCTTCACAGGCTACCCCCACCTCTACGGAGGGATCAGCAGAATTGTAGAGGATAGGGTTCGATGGGCCAGGTTCGGACCCCATGATAAATATTTCTAAGGAATGGAACTCAAGATTTGAATCTAGATCCTCAAGTGGAAGGCCAGAGAGTTTCTGCATAGCCAATTTGGCCAACTAATTCAGCATTTTGTAATCCATTGATTGTGTGTGTCCAGTTTTAACGTTGATTTAACTAGCATAGATATCATGTCGTCTGTGACGTCATTCAAATCAGGTAAGCGATATATTACTGCTACATTTATATCACTTAGCGCCAACTATTGGCGATAACATTAACTAAAATTGTGATAAAAATTAAGTTCTATCCTCCAGGATTAAAGAATGTGACGTCGAGGTAGCCTTTAATGGCAGAATATCACTACCGAATATTATGAAAATATTAGTTCAAATGTTAGTAGGGGGATAGACATTAACCCGATTTTATAAATTTCCATTTTCTTCGGTATGCTAAAAAGAACTAATTAGCGGATTTTCAAGAAATTCGATAGTAATATTCTGCCATTAAAGGCACTTCGACACTGCATCCTTTAATTCTATACGATTGCTTAATCCTGCAGGGTAGAATTTCATCATAATAATTTTAGTTTATATTATTACCAATAGATTGCGCTGAGGTGTCAACAATATGTGGGTAGCATATGACCAAGGACGTTTTAGAATAGTCTGTATAAGACTTCTTTGAATATGGCCATGCCTTGGGCCATGCATATGGCTTATCCATCTTTGGGCTTACCTGACTTCTTATATTCCTGATTTTTTATCATTAACATCTAAAATAATGATGTCAGAATCCCTATAGGCCTATATGAACATAGGACTGTGACATCATTATACGTAACAATGGATGGCATGTCACAGAAACGCCGAAGGTTAGGGCGACGTAATGACGTCATCACAAACTGACATCATCATAACTTTTATGCCGACTAAATTAACATTGGAATCTATTAATTTTCTGTCCAATTTTAAATATAAATAAATGAAAAATGCTACCTCCTGAAAGTAGGCAAGTTACGTGCCTTTCCGAAAGTTTCGAAGTAAACGATTTTATCATATGACATCGCTTGATGTCATGCCGCCGCTATTATGACGTTATCGCGAATATAATACGCTAATTAAATCAACTGGTGAAGTCAATGGTGTAATTACCAACCATCAATCAGAATTCTTAACATCAAACTAAAAAATAAAAAACAATTACATATAACTTATCACACAAACAGCTAATGGATTCCAACTGCTATAATGAGTTATATATTGTAACAATGTTAAAAGCTATGAATGCTTGACATCACGATGATGTAACAGTGGGTGATGTCACTATGACATCATCATCGCGACGAAGTGACAATCGTGATCAGTCAATTGATTTAGAATGCTATAATAAATGAAATGCAGGGTCCGTCAGTGAATTGGGCGATTTGGTAACTAACTAACATTTTAAAAATCACTGGCGGACCTGTATATGGGAAATGATATTTCTGCACGGTTTATTGTATAAATTTATCCATAAAGAATATAAATTTATAGGATCCGTGGGCCCGAATTCCATGGAAAAGCATTCTCCAACTTCCGGTTGAGCCCATCATGGGTATTGGCCAGTTTGTTTTAAGCTGTAAAAGTAGTTGCCGCCGAAAGTATGCCGTATGATTTGGCATTTTAATTCCCACTAATATATAATATTACCTATAAATCGACGTAAACTAATTAAAATTTAATTATTACTAGCAAGCGTGCCGACATCTTGATAACATAACAGTTGCCACAACTATTGTACTATCAGTGCCGGATTAAGACCCTTAGATGCCCTAAGCACTAACTAATATTGGTGCCCCCTTACAGTTGTAATTCAAAATATATAAAACTGTACTTACATTTTAATAGACTAAACAGCCAGAGCTGAGTGTACTATTGCAGGGTCTCCAAACTATGGCCCGCGGGCCAGATGCGGCCCATGATATGATTTTATCCAGCCCGCCAATTGGAATAATTTTTCAATAAGAATCCGCAGGGGGCCCGATGGCCGAGTGGTAACGCTTTGGTGTGCCATGCAGGAGGACCTGGGTTCGCGTCCCGGGTCTGGTCCCGGATTTTTTCGGGGTGCTGGGACTGGCCCTCTCGAGGGCACTCACCTTGACGTGGTGAGAAGGCTTACCGGCTGTCACTATGCCTGTATCTGGTGGATCCGGGCCGATACGTCCATAGTGACAGGGAGAAACTAAGAGGTTGCCAAATGTTAGGCGAAACTCTGGCGAAGACGACCCCACACCTCCGACGGGCGTGTGCAGACGTTGGTGTGTCCTCGGCGAGTCGAAAGGGAGTGGTTCACCCTAGTAGACAAGCCGTGGGAAGTCCTAGCCGGATAATTCGCCCGGATCTCGGTTGACTTTCTATAGAGAGATCCAGCAGCAATTCAACTGGTCGGCCTGGGAAAGGCCCACGCCCCGGCCCCCAGTTTGCTGCCCCTAGTGAAGAAATTCCTATAGGGTCGGTAGAGCATGGCTGCACCCATCCCTCGCTGATGGATGCTCTGTAGTTCGCCACTCGACCGTCCGAGTCCCTGCGGATCCGGGATTAAGAATTGGTCCGACGTATGCCCTGCGTGAGGTACGAGTCCTCTATAAGGGTCCCAATCCCAAGGCGTTGTACCGGTCCGACGGGATGAATGGTGGAGGGATAGAAGCCGTTACGGTGCCCACCCGAGGGTTGGCCTTGCTCGGGCTGATTGGGTTCTACCAGAGGCCGGGGAAGCTTGCTTCCTAGGGAATCACAAAACCTCGGGGAGTTGATCCGAGCGATATTCGATCATGGCAAGGCGCCTGGAGCCCGGCCATTGCACGGCGTCGGTCGATATCGTCTCCATGGTGGCCCGCCAGTCTGGCGCGGACAGTGGGCTACATCGGTGATCGAACCGGGGGAGATTCTCGCCCTTTTCAAGTTGGGTCGGCTGGTCGTCATGCCTTCCGATCCATCCGTTGCGATTACTAGTAAGGGTTCTGCTCTTGTGGAGGGTTCGGGTATACTTTACTCTTCCGACCCTCCTGCGGGCTGTCGCGATTTTCGCGGCAGTTGTGCCCGAGCTTTGGTGTCCTAAGGATTTCCCATTCGTGGGAGAACTTGTTGTGAAATCCGTTCGAGATTTCGATCCCTTCGGGGACTGTCCGGTCGCTCAGTAATGAGCACCAGTCTTGTAGCGAATACACGCCTCTTGTGTCTCCGCTCCCTTGTGGACGGAGGCAATTCTCGGCCCTTTAAAGGTCGCTTCGGTGACACAGTGCACGAGATGCGAATGCGGCCTTCATTCCCCTAGGCCTGGCAAACCTGAGCGAGTCCGCCGTATTCGTATTTCGTTCTCTTGTGGATCAGAGAGGTGGTCAGGCGAGTCCGCACCCCTAGTTGCAGGCTATGATTAAGCCGAGATTATTCTCGCAGACATAAGTACCCTGTAGTACCCTTGTAGGTGGAGCAGGGGAAAAGCTTTGGCTAAAGTCTCAGAATACGACATGAGCCTGCTGGGACTGGCCCAGCAATCTCCGTCCTTCACCATTTGGCCCCCCTCCATGGGTGTGGGTGCAGCTCGTGATTGGAACTGGCCCCGCCCCTTAGTAATCTCTCTGATTGGAAAGGGGCATAAAATATGCAAAAAAATAAATAAATAATAAGAATTCGCAAAAAATATGCGATGTTGATAGATTTCAAATGCATTAATTAAAATTGGGTTCAAAATATATTCCCGAATAGCAAAAAGTAACTGTAATCCAAGTTTACTGATGTTAATTGCAAGAATGCAGATGCAATTAACACCAGTGATAATTGGTAACTAAACTAAGAATTTCTTATGAGTTAGTACCCGTCATTTGTACTGTTTCAAACACGTCTAAACTTGTTCAAAATTTGTATAGTTTCCAATGTGCAAGCACAGTGTACTTTATTTTGCAGGATAAACATGATGACACAAGAGAGAACACTTTATAAGCAGAACTTATTAATTTTTCATTAAAATTTGAAAATGGTTATAAATTTAATTAATTTAATAATTTAAATGATAAATTCGAATATGAAAAATTTCTGTGGTGCCCCCTTCCCTTGATGTCCTAAGCACGTGCTTACTTTGCTTATAGGTTAATCCAGCACTGTGTACTATTGTACAACAGTCGGGAATTTCAGGTATACTATTGTATACCTGAAATTCCCGAGCCCTTGCTAGTTTTTGATAATTTAAATTATAATACAGTACAAAAAGTATTAATTGTTGATAAATACTGTATTATAGTTTATTTGATCATTAGTCTCAGCATCATAGATCAGGGGTGGCCAACCTTTTATAGTTCATGCCTTAATTTTTCATTTTTTAGTTAAGATGCGCTATACAAACTTATACCCCTTTCATATGTCACGTGGTTACTGCAACACAATGAGGTTACACAAATAGCGTTAATCTTTCATTTTGGATTTTATATCAAGTAATTTATGCCAATTACAATATATAAAATCAATTTTTAATAATGTGTTTTATAGCTGTGGTAAATGTGGTTTACAATCCACTTATGAGACTACATTGTTACAATTTAATAATCCTATTAAAGTTGATTTTAAAAATTAATAATCAAAAGATCCTGATTCGACACTCTGCAAAGATTAATTTAATTTTAGATAAAAATCCCAAAATAAAAAAAAATTCAATTATTAATTAATAGATGGTGTCATCTTAGCCCATATTTTAATTAATTGATTAGTGCAATCATTTAATTATTAATGTAGTTTTAAATTATAAAATTATAATCATAATCATAAAATTCCATTTTTAATTTAAAAAAATATTCATTATAAATCATTTTGACTAATTAGTAATTGGTTATTAAATTGTATACAGTAATATTCCGACTTACATAAACTCAACTTACGTAAATTCAGAGATATGTAACTTCTTATCCTGCCCTTCGTCTACTTGTTTGTTTCACAAATTACATAGTACATATATGTGTACTATGTATTTCATTTTGCTGATTTGTTGATTAAGAATCTTTAATTAAAACTCCATATTATAAACTTTTATATGTATGTTGTTTTCTTGATAATAAAGAGAAAGTTTAAAAACGAATACATATGCCCTTGAAATTAGATTTAGGAATCTCTAAGTACCTCGACTTACGTAATTTTTGACTTAAATTATGCTTCCCGGTCCCACTTATTATGTAACTCTGGGATATTACTATACTTTTAATGATTTTATGTTGTAAAATCAAATCATTTGCATTTAGTTTATAGCTGCTGAAATGGAAATAATAATATAGAGCTTATTCTCAATTTAATGAGTTTCTGGCTTTGCAAGTTTGTTAAAAAAAATTGAAAATATGATGAATAAGGAAAACTTCTCACTTTAGATATTAAATAAAAGCAAACAATAAACCAAAAAAGTAAGATGCTCCCACCTATCCCTTAGAGAAGAAGCTTGCTGCCTGGTGTGGGATGCAGATGAAAGGTTATTCCTATGGGTTGAGCTCCTCTGGGGAATTGGTTGATAACCTGTTTAAAATGGGGCCCTCTCCAGAAGAGACTATGGTGGTGTTTGACTTTAAATCGCTTTTCCCATTGATAAGGCCCGAGCCTGCAGCTATTGAGCTCTATCACCTTCTTCTAGAACAGGGCTGTCCAATGGCTTGGCGGGCCGCATGCGGCCCGCGAGGCTTTCACGATTTATGATATTATATTACTTTTTAATGTTTTTTCACTTTTATTACTTTTAAGAGATTAATAAAAAGAATCCAAAAATTGAATTATATTAACTCAATTAATTAATTTTTCTTAATTATTAGTAATTATTTAATGATCAACAAGCTATCAATGACACCACATTTTTGACTTTCAGTTACGTCAATTTTTGTTTTAGCTATTTCAGTTTAAAGTTTTGAATTGTGACCGTATTTTAGTTATTTTTTGGTTTCTAATACTCACCATTTCAGTGACTGTGTTGTGGCATTCTGTTTTAACTATTTAGCCCTTGGTCACTGTGGCCAAATACACCAAAAACGAAACATTTATTTCTTATCTGTCAAATTTGAGATTTTTCATTTAAGTGCCTATGCATTAAGTACGGCCCTGTACAAGGCTATATCAGGCCACCTACAGCTATTCATTCCTGTAAAATAGTCAGCGATTGCAAAGGACGGAAATATGTGAACGAGACCTAGACTTCTCAAACAAATTTTGAGATATAGGACCGCATTATTCCACATCACATATTCGGAAAATTTACATGAATTGTCTATACTAGTCTTATTAATTCTCTTCTGTATTGTTCAGATAATCCCTACACAGTTGTGGGCAGGCTGCGACAGGGTTTGAAATGGTTTCGCCATTTAATAATTAGCAATGATTATGAAGTGTCATTTATAACTATACCTTTGATTCTTTGATCGCATTTCTTTATTTATCCATATATTTCGAGGATTATAAATACAATATAAATTATTATTTTAAAATTTCATTTTGAATTATAAGTTTTTCATTAGACATTTAATACTGATTATTTATGATAAGTACTATATAATTAACATTTTCGAAATTATTTCACCAATATCTGAGAATATGAAAAATAGAACAAATAAATTTATAAAATTTATTTCTATAAATTCTCAGAAGAATCTTTTTGCTAAAATTGGCGCTATCCCAAAACACATAGAACAGAAATAAATTAAAAAACAAATCTGATCTAGATTCTGTACCTAAATTTAATCTTACTAAATGTGAGCTTGTAAACTAGCTCATTTTACAATGTTTCAGCGAATATTTTTGAATGATAAAAGATTAAGAAAAATTAAATTTATTAATGGAGCTATTAAAAACATTATACATGTCATTAAATTTGTCTCGTCATAAACAGTACTAATTAAATACAATATTAATAAATAATAGAATATTTTTCTTACTATTTAAAAATATGAACATTTCCAATTTATGTCTGTGATAAAAATAATATGCGATACAAAATTAACTTTAAAATTTAGTGGATCGTTTCTTAAATTGATATCTAAAAATGACCAATGTACAGTATATTTTCCATTCGTTGGTATCTTCAAATTATAATTTGTTGGCCATTAAAAGAAAACTAAATAATTATAAATAGTTTCAAGATCTGTTATTTTATTACTTTGAGCTTTTGAAATTTCATTATTAATTTATATTAATATTAGTTTAATGATCAATAACTTCAAAGAGCTCATATTTATAAAACTATACGTATAATTATCGAAGAATTTATATCACATATACAAATATTTAAATTGGATATTATATATTCTATATGATATTACAGTATAGTATTTATTATCTAATAAATATTTTTATAATTACAATATTTATTTTTAATTTATGGATACATTTCGAAAATGTCATCTTTGTTATAATTAATTATAACAAAGATGACATTTGTATACACCTAACGGATATTAAGAGAACTAAACTGAGAATTTTTCTGTGTTATTTGAGTTTTGCGCCAATTTATGATGTTATTTTAGGAATAAATAATGTATTAAGCAATTATGTTTTATTATTTAATAATTTGTATACAAAGGACGAGAATGGAATTAAGTTAAAAGAGAGAATAATTGGTGAGTTAAACCCTCTTTCATTTATTAATCTGACACGATGTTCAGTTTTGTTTTTGGACTGGACGATTACTTTCCTTTTGTCACTTTTTACATGCTAATATTTGATTTCTTTACTATAATTGAATAGCTGCTCGCATATATCATCAATAAAAATATTTAAATCGATAAAATTTACGAAAATTTCCATAATATTTTCAATAATGATTTCACATAAAAGAATTCATTCTAGAAAAAATGCATAAAATAATAGTAAACAGGACAGTGTGTGTGTATTAGTTATTTATGTTAAGTTTATAGATAAAGAAATAAGAACTTAGGTACCCAGAACTTGATATGATCTGTTGTAAATCGATAATATCAAATTACCACTTATGATGCATTAATATTGAGAGAATGCAGTTCATTAAGTAATAAACACTGAATTTTAAGCCAACAAACAACAAACGTTATTTGAATTTACATACAGTATATAAAAAAGATAAATTTAATCTAAGATGCTAATTATATTGAAAACTTCATTATAATCAACATCTTAGATCAAACTTTGTATATTCTTTTCTTTTATAAAAGAAAATTACAGAAATTAATTGGAATAAATGAAATCTGAGTTTTTTGTTTTATAGGTCAAGGTGTGTTTGGTTACCTTGACATCTGTACAGCCTTAAGAAGAGATGGTTATAGTTAATATCCTTTTGTTGCCATTTTCATTGAAAAAATAAATGTTTTTGTAGAGGAAAACTAAAATTTTATTAATTGCATTGAAATGAAACATATTTAGGTTTAATTAAATCAAATTCATAGTTTCATTTAGAAACTATCAAGTAATTTGAAAAATTCTCAATCTAAAATAATCATGTGTAAATATATATTGTAAATTTAAAAAAGTGTCATAATATCTTAATTACAGAATCATGATGATATAATATTTTTATATATATAATATATATTGTTTTTATATTTTTAAATGATAAATTTAAATTAAAAGAAATTTGAATGACAATATATGATCAACAATACAAGGAATCCACAAAGCATTGTAAACAGGAGAAAATATAAAATTTATTAATAATTATTCAATACATATACTAATAATAATAAATTTTGCATTTTTTTCCTGCTTAAAAAGTGCTTTGTGGATTCCTTGTATTTCTTATAGGCAGCAGAACTTGATAATTTATGATCAATAATGTAATAACATCTGTCCAGTTATATTGATAGATGTTCTGAAAGATATATCATCTTTATTTTAATAAAAATATAATAGATCTATAAAATGAACTTTGAATATTAAAAAATATTCATTCCTGGTTTAATTGATGATAAAATTGAAATAATTAAAATTGGAGTGTGAATACTCATCATGTAAAAAAAAAAAGTTTTCTAATTTTAATCAATGTTGTTTAAAATTTGTGATATACAGTATTTATTCATTGGTTGAACTTATAATTGTATATGTATTTATTATTATTTAATATAAATTTAATAATTTTTATCAAGGAAATTGAAATTTATAAGATCACCATTTTCTGTGTTCCCCATTAATTTTTCAACTATTTGAACACATTAGTAGATTTCCGTGAATTTTATTAATGTTTTTCTATCAAACATACCATCAATATTGCAGCTACAACCATTTAATAATGGTAGATGTTGAAATTTTTGAGATGTCTCTTATTATATCTCTTACTAATTCCTGGTTTATTATGAAATTTAGTAGGAAGATCAAATAAATAATGATAATTTTAGCAGCATATCAAATAATGATTTTTCTTCAACTATATAAATTAATGATAGATATTCAAACTTTGAAATTTTCTAATAGCTTTTGAACTGTTTAATTAATTTTTTATGAAATTCTATAGGGTCATGCTATTAAGAGTGATCTTGAAATAAGTTTAAATGATCTGTTAAGACTACTGTATTTTAAAACTTTTAAGGGAAACAACATAATAAATAAAACTTATTTTTATAGATTCTAGATAACTTACTATATTATTTGTCTTTTCTGAATCAGTTTTATATTGTTTTTTAATTAATTAAGGGAAATTTTCCTTATCAAAATGTTTATCTAATAATACTGTTACAATAAAAGGATACATCCTTAAAAATTAGAGTAAAATCTATGAAATTTGTTGCACAAATGCCTTTCAGCTAGATATACAAATGATTAAAATTTAAATAAACCTAAATAATCCAGCCAAATTTTATCCCTTGAAACCGTAACGGAATAATTTTAATGATTTGAAATAATTTGAACTAATGTTAGCGCGTTTTATTATTATTATTTTTTTTTAAATTGAAAATAGAATATGCCTGAACTGAAAATACATAAAATTCCTGTTTTAAGTGATCCAGAGAGGAATTCTTTTGAGGAGCATAAAATTAGTTCTTCTTCACTCCGTATGAGATCACTTGGAACAATGATACAGTATCCAGAGGTGAGTATGTTTCTAAGCATTTGTAAATAATTTTCTTCCATTAATTTTAACATCTTTTACGAAAATTTTATTTCATCAGCCAAAACCTCATCTACTTAATTGTCCATATATAATTGGTGTCACAGGAGGAATAGCAAGTGGAAAATCTGCAATAGTGAAACACTTGAAGGAATTAGGTGCAGCTGTAGTAGACTGTGATCGTCTTGCCCATAAAAGTTATGAACCCAATTCAAAAGTATATAATCAGATTGTTAAAGAGTTTGGAAAAGATATACTTAATCCCAATGGTTTTATAAATCGTAAAATATTAGGAGCAAAAGTATTTGGAAATGAGGCAAGCAGTTTATTTTTTAAACACAGGTAGTCTTTGATTTATGACAGGATTCAATTCAAATCCCAAAATTATAAGTCAAAGTGGTTGGAAGTCAGAAATTCTCAAAATATTTAGATTGCCCATTACCAATATTTATTATTACACTCTATTTTATCATAATAAGCACAAAAATATAAAATCAGATACAAAAAAAATGATTTCTATGTATCAAACAATTGCACATGGATTCATATGCATATGAATTACATTGACTAATCACAGAATTTACTGATTACATCACTGTTAGAACTACAAATAGTTGTAAGTCAAGGACTACCTATAAAGCCAATGATAAATTGAATCTTTTTAAAAAGTTATAAAAATATCTGTAATTTATAGTATATATATATAAATCAATATCTAAGCAGAAAAATACTATGATTAAAGTATTTATCTTACAAGAAAGCTGATTTGTATATTCTATTTAAAATATAATGGAAGGAGAAGTGATTAGTTTATATCTATCTCTCTATAGAATTTACGAAGAAAATTAAATGAACTTGTTTGGCCTGAAGTTATAGGAATGGCTGATGAGGAAATTAAACAATTAGCAGAAAAAGGTAATGTTTTTATAATGGAATCTATAAAAAATAAATACTTGAAACAATCTTTCAAATATTTTGTTTGGTAAGTTTGCATTTAGTTTATGTTTCAGAAAAAATTTACGAAAATGATTTTAAATTTATTTTGCATTAATTTTTTAGAAATTGCATCAAATAATTTAAAAATAAGTTGAAAGTACTAATCTTTTAAATAATAACTTCAAGGGAACTATATCCAAATAAACCTAAATTATCAAGCCACGTATATACCTTTCTTTTCGTATTTACCTTTCGTATTTACCTTTCTTTTCGTATCTTCTATGGCCACCTTTCGTCCTCCACGCTAATATTTTACTAATATAGAATAGACATTTTCCATCATGATTTTTGAACTTTTTAGATATGTTTATAGTACTGTACAGTATTTGCTTTTACGAATCCTATAAGAAGGAGATGAGTTATGAAATGACAATAGTAGTTTATTTTTCCTATAAGAATGACATTTCAATCATTAAATCGGTCAATGAGAGCCAACTTCACAAAAAAAAGAACTTTATTTATATGAATGATTACATTCTTTATTGCAGAATACGATGTGCATTTCGTATCTACCTTTATGTACCTTTCGTATTTACCTTTCTTTTCGTATCTTCTATGGCCACCTTTCGTCCTCCACGCTTTAGTGTAACTATGTTGTAAAAGAAAAAACAACTGAGTAATATGAAATGATTTTCAAAGATAAACGGAAATTTACATAGTGATTTGAAATGAATATTATCCATTTTTCTCTGCAGAACAACAAAAGGAATAAAGTTTTTGACACAAATTTTCTGTATAATGTTTCATTGGTTGCAATTTAGAAGGGACAGTGCATATAGTTTTTTCTATAATGTTATCATTTCCATGTTGATACTTGTTGAGTATCCCTAATTCGAAATGCTTGTACCGAGAATATTTTAGATTTTTATAAATTTTGGAATAGGCTCTACATGATATGGGAATTGAAGAGAAGCGAGAAAAATTCACTATCAAACCCTTTTAGCATTTTTAATATATATAGGCAACACAACAAAAAAGTAGTTACAGATGATACATCGTACTAACAATATTTTATTGAGTCATGACAGTGAACTACAGTTGCACGCGTACTATGATCCATATTTCAGGCAAATATGTATAGTCCTATTCCAAAGGACTGTTGTGAAAGCGAAATTATGGATTTCAGATTGGAGATACTCAACTTATATGGATTTTCACAAACTATAATATATAACTGAACATTATTTGTAGTTTCATGCTGTGTCTGTGTAAGCTTTTTAAAAGGAATGATTAATGAGACCAGTAAAAATTTCTGATGGCCACGCTCGCGCCTACATAAAAATTTATCTTGAAAATCCCTACTATATATTGTGTGTGTATAATTTTACCTGAAAATTCAGTTAAAAAAAATACAATTAGTATGCATAAAAGGAAATCTCTGTAATGCTACACTGTCTATATATGAAATAGAAATTATATATTAATTGAAAATATTGAAATAATAATAATATTGTAGTTGGTAATATTTTTTTGGAATCTACAGGGACTTTATTGAAAGAATACGTAACAGAATATGTAATATTTTCTTATCTTTCAGTAGACATTATTGATGCTAATTACCAATATCGACAAATAAATGATTAATTTTAAATTACAACAATTTGATTTGATTATAGTCAAAATACAAGAATGGGCAGACAAAATAAATGATCAAAAATTTTAATTATTCAAATAATATTTTCAATAAAAATATAATAATCAAAATTATTTGTAACTGTATAAAACTGTTACAGTGATTTTTTTTAACATAGTACAATGCAGTATGAAAAGCCATAAAAATGCATTAGTAGTAGTAATCTATTGCTTCTTTCTGGATAGAAAGGTCAACATTAAACAGATAAATCAATTGTGCAATATCAGTATGAAGTGAGTACGCAGGAGATGAAAGATTCTATCTTTAAGTATTAGGATTTGGGATGATGAATGGATATACTGTACTTTCAGAAAAGATGAAATCCAAAATAGAAAAATTCTTGTGTAGTTTACAATGGACTGTACATAAGGCCGAATTTAATTTTATGGCATGGCGCCATTATGTAATTATGTAATGAATTTATTGATGATAACATTAGCTAATCTATTAGTAATTAATAAAACTACTTAACATAAAATGACTACTCAAGTTCAAGGAATATGTTTGTGATTCTTGCACAAACATATTCCTCTCACCATCACAAGGGACAAGAATAATGGTTACGCCAATTTATTCGCACACGTTCTTATCAATTTTGCTGTCGTGTGTAGCCACTTTTGTGATACTTACGCAAAGAATATATTCGTGTATCAATATAATTTTTGAAATATATTTTTCTTGTGGTTTTTTCTTAGTTTTTGTTTGTATGCAGAGTTCAAAAGTATTCTTAGAAACTATTTTTTTCATTAGAAACATTAGAAAATAATTTGTCCTACGAATTAATTCAGATGATTTTCTTTGAAAACAAGTATTTTATCAAACTGATTGATTGCTAATAACCTATTACATCAGAATGTTACAAAATATTAGGTCCTACGTAATTAATTTTGTAAAAACAAATTTATAACTTAATGTGACTCATTCTTCCTTTTTTTGGCCTTGGAGAAGTTGAAGTGTGCTACTCCATGCTCTGGCGCTTGGTTTCCGGGCCATACTCAAATACCCAAGACTCGTCACCTGTAATAACAGGTTCCAGAAAATGGGGATCGTTTTCAATTGCTCCCAAAAAGTTAAGGCACCTTTCCTTTCTGATGTCTTTTTGCTCTTGTGAAAGATTTTTCGGAACCATTTTTGCACAGATTTTTCTCATCCCCAATTCATTGGTCAAAATTTGATGAACGGTTATGTGAGTCAAATTCAACTCTTCACCGATCATTCGGACTGTCAAACGACGATCTGAACACATGAGATCGCGGATTCTGCCAACATTTTCATTGGTTCTTGAAGATGAAGGCCTTCCGCTGCGAGGCTCGTCTTCAATTGATTCTCTTCCTTCTGAAAATGCCTTAAACCACCTAAAAACCTGGGCTCTCGACAAAACACTGTCTCCATAGGCCTGACGCATTTTCAAATGTTTCCGTTGCACTGTGTCCAAGTGTGAAGCAAAACCTGATAGCACAACGTTGTTCGAAATTGATGTCACTCATTTTTAGAACGCACTAAAAAACCTTTCTCCCAAAAAAATTCACTACGGATAGCGTACCAACTCTAGCGTGTTCAAACTTGTACTGGACGCGTATCAGATGTTTACCTGCCTACCCTCTACGTGTCGCATCCCCAGTGTTGCCAGATCGAACACTAGAAAATCAGTCTCATTACTTAATTTACACACCTCGTATTTTTACCACTGATTTCTTTATTTTAGATAGTGCAGCTATATTATGCATAATTTTAATCGCTAGAAAGTTCTTCTTAGAGATTAAAATAGTTTCGCCCACTGGTGTTAACTTTTCGTCAATTTTAGATGAAATTATTTCAAATTTAGTATACATTTCGAGATCTCTAGCCTCAGTTTTACTTAATATATTATTTATTATGCCAAATACAAACAATACTTTACTCATGCTATCTAATATGGAACGATTAAGATTATTAATTCATCTCTAGTGCATTTATTAGCACACTGTGATGGCAATGAACTCGTTTGAACATCTCATCAAACAAAGGAGAGAAGTCCTTGCCTTTATAAAAATAATGTTTAATGAGTCCAACCTCAACAATCAAATCTTCAAAAGGAAGTACGGGACATGATGTATTTGTTTAGATATATTTGTACTACGAGAATGAAAAATATGATTACTATTTTGTATTTATCTTTACAAAAATCTCTTAGATCCAAACTCAACTTTACAAAATTGACGAAAAATAACTTCATCAAGAAACGTCATTTTGTTATTGGAAATTGAGCTTACAATTTTTGTATTTCCAGTTCATTTTGGCTTCATTGAATAATTTCTTAAAATTAGTTTTAATGAAATTGGCACACTCATGATGATAGAGGTGTTGGCTTATTTTAGATCATACACAATTGTCTCTTGATTATCAATAACTTTAAAACATCTTACATTATACATGAACGTTAAAACACGTTTATGTCCAATAACAACCCATAATACTATTAACGCTAAATTGAATAGTCTTTCTGATCCATACTTGACCATGGGTAATCTTTATAATTTGAATTTTGAGAACAATATTGCGATATTGGAATTGTCATTAAAATTCTCAAAACTGTACACAAATCGAAGAATACCGATTCCAAATTATTTGAATAAATATATTTTAATGCACTGTAATACATTTTGAAACTTTATTATTATTGCTAACGCCAACAACCGTATGTAACAATTATTAGATTAACAGATGCAGGGTGCCCTATTCTGGTGCGCCCTTCGGGGTGTTTATACCTTGCTTTTTGCATTCGGCTGACCCTGAGCACTATTAATGATAAATCAGTTATGCATAACTCTATAATGGAAATAAATAATGAATGAATATCAAGTAACTTATTTTTATACAATTAAAGTTAAGTTACTTGTGTAAGTTAATTTCTATAATTAAATAACTGAGTTACATAAATTGCTATTATAAAATATTGTGATACTGTTTTGCGATAAACTTTAGTGAACTTGAATATTTAAGAAAATAAATTAATAATGCCAAATGAGAACCAATTCCAAATTGTAGCAAATATTCTAATTTCTCAGTGCCACTATTTTTCACTTACTTTTTTTTTACACATTAAATATTTCTGATTATATATATTTATAAACCAGCTGAATTTTCGAAAAGTTAAAACGACAGAATCATATTTTTATTTATTTATCTCAGCATACAAAATATACTGAAATTGTTATTATTTAAACTTCATATTAGAAATCGCCGTATTTATTTAAACCATGTATATATAACTAAAATTCTTCATTTAACAATCCATTTCTGCACTTGTAGGTTCGCTATTTTTACTCCCATCTGAATTAACACACCAACATTTCCCAGTACTGCTATCGCATTGCTTAGGTGTAAAAGCACCATCTTCTTCACATGTTGGCACGTAAACATCCTCACCTGCAAAACGAGTCAGAATTATCATCTTCCCTTAATTTTGATTTTCGATTTTTATAATTATTGAATTTCTTACCTTTACTACTTTGGATATCAGCTTCTCGCAAACATTCGCATCTTCTAAGTTGACTTGAAACTCTAGAAATGGGAAATCCGTCTCGACTATAACATACACAGAATGGGGTACCGTGGAAACATTGAAGACCTTGAAACGTATCTTCGTCTTCACATTCGAATATAATTTTAATATGAGCTTTGTTAGCTATTGATTTTTCTCGAGCTTCTTGACATTTCCCTTCAAACAAAACAATATAATTTTTATGTATAAATTTATAGTAATATATATATGAATAATAAGCTATTGATAATTGAAAAATTTACCTTTCCCGTTTTCTTCGTTACTGTCTTCATCTGCTCTGATGAATGCAACAGCAGCTAAAATATACTAATAAAATATTTTATGAATTTAATTTTTCATTATTGACTAAAACGATAATTTATTATCAATAGCAAAACAGTATACTTACAAAACTTAAAAGAAAAAACTTCATTGCTGCCATAGCTAAAAAAAAGTATTCGTTAAAATTAATATAAACTTATCAAAATATTATCGAAATATCTAAAGTTTAAAACGTAAACTGTAGAAATTTCACTGGTATTTATTTTAAATATTTTACCTTCAAAATTTATTACAAAGTGCTAAATAAGCAGGCGAGTAATACTGATGGATATGATTATATAGTAAAACTCATTATCTAAAAATTATCTCTCTGAGATGACGGCACATATGCCTGTATTCTCTGGCTTATCCTTGAAAGATAAAAGCAAAAAATAAAGATAATATAATATTAATTTATTTCAAAATATAATCACATTGGAAATAAAATAATATTAGATAATTGACACCGATGTAATGTTTTGATCACAAATCATTTTTTATGCTTTCTTTAATTAAATTTTACAATATTTGTTACTAAGTTTGTTAAAAAATACGCATTCTCTCTAATTCATCATTATGTCATGAATTTATCACCAGTAATTATTGATAATGTTATAATTAAAGATAATAATAAAAAATAAAATATTTACTTAGATTAATTTTTCTCGCATAATCGCTAAAGTTTCGTAAAACGATAGAATAGATAACACAAAATTAAAATTTTTAATATATTTTTATATTAATTTTCGTATTTTAATAAAGAATACTTATAGTTATTTTTCAATAATGAATAGTAATTAAGATAAGATGATCGTAATATGAAAAACCAAAAGGAAATTAATAAAGCACAAGAAAAAGACTTAAAAGAGAAAATAATCTAAAAATTATTATAAAGAATTAGATTTCTTTTTTAATACGTATAAAAAATATTAGTAGTCTAAGATAGTCAAGAAGAGAGGCATTTAATATTTTCGCCTCCACTCAGTCCGGATTATCCACTAGTCATAATAATCACCTGCCTAGGGTTTCCAAAAGCAGATTAATTATTGAACAATTGTATAATTTATTTAAAAAAAATTTGTGCCTACAAGCCCCAAAGGGTCTTAATCCGGCCCTGCCTCCATTACATCATTCAAACTATAGTTATCCTATATATCAGGCCTGTTATATAGTCTATCATTGTAGTAATGCATCTTTCACTATGATCTACAGAATTATAGAACTGAATGCTAAAAAAATGATATTTTTAGAACTTTATGACGCAATAAAGTTTTAAAAAAATACTTTCTAGAAGAATTAATGCGTAATTGATCGATCAGAATTGATGTGTATAATCTTTTACTTCAAATAATGAATAAATGCATATTTTAATAACATTTTAAGATCTAGAAAGTATTAATTTGAATGAATATAATGCTTTTATTAAAATTTAATTATATATCTGAATTTTTATGAGAATATATAAGTATTTTATTTCTAAGAATGGGGCGTTATAGTGTAACTATTAAAGCGTTACACTATAATTACGAAACGTTCAAATGAAAATGTAGGGGCATCAGAAAATACACGCTATACATGAATAATAATAGTTTATGAGAATAGAATAAGTACCTTCTTGTGGTTTTTGTCGTGTATTGTTATATTAATCATCAAATGATATCATGAACAATATTTAGATTCTCTGAAAAATAATAGTATAATATGTAAATATTATGATGAATTCCGACGTTAAATTTTTCAATTACTGGTGACAATTAAAATTTTATTTTTATTTTGATTAATAATTAATTTAATTATTCATTTTATAAGAATCACTCCAGTTATTTTATTGTATTTTTTAATACGTGATAATAATGATAATATCTGCTTTTAGAAAAATACTTCTATTAAATAAAACGAATTATAAAACAAAACATATTATATTAACAGGAATCAGATATGATAAACATCATGTAATATCAGCATTAATCAACATTTACGTATTTTATATTCATTAATGCTTAACGCCTATTTAAATTCTTAAAAAGCAATTAATAAATGCATGTGAAAAACAAGAACGAAGATTCTTATTCGGCTCTATGATGTAAAAATAAACTAAATTATTGTCATATCCTCCGTTATTAAAATGATATAGAGCTGCTCTGTCGTAATGACAAATAAGCAAATTTCGATTCGTGAATATTAAGTAATGGTTACTGCTATTTTACCACGAATTTGCATATACAGTATCGAATTCGTGAATATGCGGTTGTTGTTCTGTATATTTTTATTTAGTTATATTCTTTTTTATAAAATGTTAATCTTACAATTTGATTTATTTTATAGCATATACATATATTTAAAATAATAATAATAATATGCAATCAATAAAAGAATTGTGAAGTTCTATTGAAAACTGATAAAATATCGGAGAAATCTTAAACTGTTGAGAGTATATTGTGGTCATATTTTAATTTATAATGTTGCCATAAAATAGGTTTTTTTTGTTCAAAAGTGAAAATTTTAAATGAAGTCAGTTTTTCCATTCGCTTGAATATTCCATTTTAGTTTGCACTTAATGACTGAATTATCTCACAAACAATGTAGATGAATTATTCTATGTCATTAAGAATTCTTTTTATTGTTTTGAAGATGTTTTCTAGTTTCCCAAAATACAACTTAGTATATACTACTGTTATTTTAATCACATCCAAGTTAATTAGCATTGAATTATAAGAAATATCGAATATTTGCTGATACTATATATATTAATTTATCAAAATGATTAAAATTTATTTATCAAATATATGAATATGTATAAAAATTAAAAAATAGAAACTAGAATATTTTCTAGAAAATATTTGTATAATATAAAATAATGTTGAGAGTGAAAATCTTAAGGAAAAGAATTTTAAAAATGGTATATTGACGAAAATTTTTAAATAAATAAGGTAAGCGAAAATTTTATTGATTATATTTATAAATAACAAGAATACTGTTAAAACATCATTTAAAATTATGATTTACTACTAAAGTTTGTATAGGTGTATAGCTGTATAGAATATGAGCATTACTTTTTGATAAAAAGGAATTTATTTTCTTTTCTGAGAAATTTTAAGATTTATAGTTTATATGGTATTTTTTATTAAAATCTTGTTACTAAATTTACCATAATTGAAGGCAACTATAGAAAATATGTTTAATATAAAATTATAATTTTTTTATTTTCACCTTCGTTATTTCTAATATATTATTATCTAAAATAAATAATATGTATTATAGTGTGCTATTATATGTTTAATGTATCATTTATTTATTTTTAATTTTTCAGAATATTTCTGTAAAGTGAATTTGGCTTTCATCTACCAGTTTGGAAAATATGCAGATAGAAATAGAAAACAACAGTCATAAATTTATATAGTGCCCATTTAAAAATCTTTTCTTATATTTTTATCAATTATGGTAATTAAATCTCGATTATTAGAGCTATATGAGGAAGAGTAGATCAGAAAAATCGGATAAACGCGAAATTTTACGCTAATGTTCCTTTTCTGATGGTATGTCAAGGGAATCGATAAGTAATCTATAACATTTTCGATGCGTTTCAATGTGAAAAATCGAATTATTTTTCTTACTGCTTCATGAATGAACTCTGCTAATTTTTTCTTTATAATTAATCCACTAATATTGACTTTTACACATCATTTCATCATCATACATCTCGCCATTATTCATTGCAACTATCGTCGGGGAACATTTAATAGTTTTGGCGGCCATCTCTGATAACCTCGATTACATTGTACTGTGAACATAGCAGTGGGTAAATGAATTTATGTAAGATCATATGCTAGGCAAAAGATATACTTGATGTCAGTCACGTCTCATTGTCTGGTGAATAACGGTAACAATGCCTCTTATCAATAGATATGCGTTTTGAGCTGTTCAGCTTATAGTTCAACTTGGAATTTCTTACAAAACAATAAACACTGCCTATGCTTTCATGGTCGTGAAACTCTTTCCCTTACTTTTTTCAATAAAATCTACTAAAAATTCAGCGCTATCGATTCTAAGTGTGAATTATCAATGAAATGGATTCTCTCATTATCCGACTTTCAGGCGAATAATTCAAGATATAACGGCCAGTAAATAATCGTAAAGTGAAAAATCAAGGGCTGGATAAACAATGTTTCACTATATATATACATATTAATTTGCTGATTAATTGTTCTATTGAATAATGTAGTTAGAAGAAAAAGCTATTTCAGAAATATAGGGAAGAATTAAATATTTCATAAAAGGTTAAAAAAATATATCCTATAGTTTACAAAATTATTTCATTATTTAATATTAAATTTTTGATTTATCCAATAATATTTAATTAATTAATTAAACTAATAATTAATTAAAAAATTAATTTATCTTAGCAATATGTATTTTTACTTCTGTTTAAGATATTTGAAAACACTTTTTCAGATTGTAAAGTACGGAAAATTTTGTATAAGGTTGCATGTATTTGTAACATATTCGATATTTTCTAGAAAAACCATACAACTCAAAAGATTCCGTTTTTAAGGAGAGCGATTTAAATTTTTCATAATCAAAATTAATACATTCAAATTCAATAACCATTTTTTTAAATATATATTGTTAACTTACTCTCCGAAGTCTTGGGCATTTTGTCTGTCTATGTACCTCCCACTAGTAATTTTTTAAGCTAATTAGTATATTTTCATGAAATTTGGAAATGTTCTACTGATAAAAGTTATTCAACGTTTCAATATTCAACCGTCTCTATGAAACCGTTTAAAAATGATGGACGTTCAAACTTCAGAGATATTTTCTTATTACAACCTAAACTATTCATTCAATTGTCATCAGACCCTGCCCTAGGGTAGTCAGCGTCCTGCTGCAAAGTTCTTTTATAGCGTCCTTATATATTTTTAAAGATAATAGTGGTTAAATAATCTTGTAAGGCGCCCCCATACGGTGGAGCCCTGATGCTGTGCATCACTTGCATCGTGCCTTGGGCCGGCTCTGATTGTCATGATCTTGTAAGTACAGTCGGTTCCATAAAGTTTTGTACCTAAGCGGAAGGTGTTCGGCTTCCTTCCAATAGTTCAAAGCAATGTGATTCATCAGTTCAGACAAATCATTCGAACTCTCCGAGTATCGGATGATTCCATTAACTGTTGTCGTAGCAACGGGGGTGGGTAATTTTAATTGCACGTGTTAATTTTTTTTTGTCTGCAAGATGACTTTGAATGTTCTGTAGGGAATTTTTGTTTTATTAATAATGAACTAATGAACTTGGACTAGGACTCTTTAGGTTACGGATTTTTCTGAACAGTCTTTTTGGTCTACAGCTCTATGAAATTAGAGCTGTATTTGATTACTATTGTTTTATATTTTTCAATTCGTCTCTTTGTACTGATTCTTAATATAAATAGGTAGTTAGGTAATTTTAATATTTTTATTTTTCTGCATTTTCTGATTATTGTAACTTTCTACACACACTACACAAACAACTACTTTATAGCTTATTTTACCATAATTAGGTGTCATGAGTTCTCCCGGTGTCGGCCGAGACCGTGCGAACTCTGAAAGGGGGGTGGATAATGCCCAACTGTTTCGTCGCTCGTTGAGTAGTATTTTTAGTGCCCTAGATAGTAGTCGGAACTTAAAGGGAACGACAAGGGACGATATACGGAAGAATCTTGCTACAATGTCAACCGTTTTTGAGGGATTGCTCAACGAATTCATCAGGGTGGACGAAAGGTTGGAAGAGCTTCAACTATTACATAAAAATTAAATAAAATCTTAACAGTAAAGCATACGTAAAATTCAAATTCGACAAAGAAGAAAATAGTAAATTTATTCATAACAATAAAATTAGCAACTTAATACAGGAGTTTTGAAGGTTTGAATGATTTCAAAAGGAACAGAAATGTAGAAAATATTATTCAGACAACTGAGACCGAATTACAATAAAAAACAACAGCCGAACAAGGAAGTGCTTAATAAGTTCGCTAAATTTTTATTTTTTTTTTTGAGAATGTATAACTAGATAAACAGTATTATTTTTCATTGAAAAATTCCCCATTTCTTACGTGAGAAATCCAAAAATATCTCAAAGTATTAAACTTTTTTATCGATTTTTTGTTAAATTTCTAATCAAGAAAGATCAATCGGGAGAAGTTATAAAAATCTTGCTCCGAAAATGGATATTTTAAAAAAAATTTTCAAGTTTTAAGTGTATATACCGTAAAATTCGATCTCTTTTTTCAATCATTTCAATATGCTCATTTTTTCCGTTAAGCATCAATTTTGACAAACTTTTTAAAAAATTTAATTGATGTAACAACTTTAACAAAAAATTCGGATTGTAATATACTTTTTTTGTACTTATTATACTTCTATAATATGACACCAATATCCGAAATAAAATCTTATCTATGCTATTACATTTTAAGAATTGTAGATGTTATTAAATTTTAACTTATTGACACTTTCAATAAGTCGCTTTTAAAAGTTTTATTCTTTAACGGAGTATTAAGTTAACATTTCGACGATTATTTAGAAATATTTTATCACCAGTGATTGTATTTTCTTTCAGCTTATCTTTCTTGTGAATCCGGAGACATGGTGGTAAAGATAAATTTTACTCAGCCATATCACGGAGTGACTTACGCCAATGACAGGTTTAGTCCCTGTCGTTTCTATGGGGACGGCAGAAAATATTATGAAATGAGAATTCCTTTAAAAGGATGTGGCACAAAACAAGTAAGTTTTGGTTTATTCAACCGTTAATTGCATACGTCAAAATCTGTATTTTATATACATATTTTATGTTCTAAAATTATGCAGTTATTTAATTTTGTATTATAGACATGATCAATTTTTATTTAATATATGTTTACTTCCATTTCTGTTTCCAGGAAAAACCGAGGGTGTTTATCAATAATATATTAGTACGCTTTCATCCATCTCTAGAATTAGAAGGAGATGAAATCAAGACCATTATATGCCGTTATCCTCCGCCTCTGGCTCCTCCTCCAAGCAATATTGTTGGACCAGTGTAAGTAAATGTCCATTTTTGTATTTGAAAGTCGCACAATATATAATTTCTTGACATTTATAATATTTTTAGACATTGCGATACAGAATTTGATAGCACTATAAAAAATTTATACAGTAGATTTATTATTATTATTTGTATATGTATCACAAGAATATATATATATATATATTTATTTACAAT
>AYEL01083900.1:0-21954 GCA_000484575.1 Olivierus martensii
TTTATTTATTTATTTATGTATAATGAAATATTTTAATGAATTTTTAACATTTATAAATGAAATTTTTCTGTGACATTTATAACATTATTAATGAGATGATATTGCTGCTATTCGGGAAAGAGGTTTTCTCTATAAATCTGCTAGTATTACGCTTTAATTGGTGTTTCTGTTAGGAAGTAGTACTAGTGTATCGTTATTACTCCTTATTATCTGAAAGAAAAAGTCTTTTCTGGAGGATCCATTAAAGCTTTGCATTTAAAGTCTCTCTTATTATATAGAAGTACTTCTCATAGAACTGTTATCTTCTATAGAATCTTGAAATATAACTTTTTATATATGTGTACTATAAATTCAGATGACAAACAAATAAATTAGGTTATTAGCCTTGACAAATGTAGTTTGTGTTAGGAAAATATAGAAATCGATGTTGTCGAGTAAATAAATGTTGTTTAAGGGTGGTCTGTAATATGTCATTGTTTGATCTAAAGCATATATGGTCTTCATTTTTTTAATTCTCAATGAAAGTTCTAGCGAATATAATATCAATAAATATTTCATATATTGCCAAACAAATAATTTAGGAAAAAGGCTTATTAAAATCTAAAAATGGAAGAAAGATTTATTTTGAAATAGTTATAAAAATTTAATATGCATAAAGTTCATTAAATTGCTACTTTATTGTTTTGGCTACAAATTATGTAATTTTTAAACAGTTTATATATATTCTATGTCTCTGAAAAGGAAGATTAAATAATTTCCCTACTTGATAAGTTTTTTCTCTCAAAGTCTACTTACTTTGATATAAAATTTTTTATGTTCATAAATTATATATTCTATTAATGCTATTTACAATAATCGAACGAAAAAAATGTCGATCCAACACAGTTTTGACAATTCTTTATTATATAAATGTTAGGCGTACTTTTCCAAGAAAAATATTACAAGAAAGAATATGTTTTCTATTTAATTTCGAAATAAAATTTCAATCAGTCAAAAATTGCAGCATATAAAGAAAAAACTTCACATGATTCCTTTCGAATTTTCCTAATAAGCTCATATCTTTATGTTTACATTCCATTCTCTCATTGAAAGCAATTTTTTTATTTTCCAAATAATTATTTTTATAAAAATTTTTATGTTCATAAATTATATATTCTATTAATGCTGTTTACAATAATCGAACGAAAAAAATGTCGATCCAACACAGTTTTGACAATTCTTTATTATATAAATGTTAGGCGTACTTTTCCAAGAAAAATATTACAAGAAAGAATATGTTTTCTATTTAATTTCGAAATAAAATTTCAATCAGTCAAAAATTGCAGCATATAAAGAAAAAACTTCACATGATTCCTTTCGAATTTTCCTAATAAGCTCATATCTTTATGTTTACATTCCATTCTCTCATTGAAAGCAATTTTTTTATTTTCCAAATAAAGGGAAAATAAAAAATTGGTTTCAATGAGAGAATTAAAGTTTCAACTAGTTTAATTATTTTCCTAAATAAAAATTTATTTATATTTAAGATTGCTATTATGATTTTATAGATTTGTAGCCTTTTGTATATGCTTTGTACATATAATGTTATTACTATCATGTCATATAAGACTTGTTTCTGATATGCCAGTTCCAGCAATATAGATCACAATCATTTTTTAAAATATTAAATGCTATTTTAGAGTTATTATGCAGGCTACCAGGAACCAAAATTTATCTTATTATCTTATTTTCATTTGGGCTAAATTTATTATAAGTCAATATAAGGGGGCATTATTATAATTATATAATATTCTACACTAACTTATAAATAATGAAGAAATTTATTAGAAAAGATATCAAAAAATATGTATTAAAAAGTATATAAATATATAAATTATAGCATAAAAATATTGGCATAGTTACATAAATAACTCTTTCCTGAGTAGCCATAATGTCATCTCATCACTGATTGGATAAAACGTATTAAAAATTTTATTCACCATTGAGATATTTTTTTGTTAGAAAGTAATAATATAATGTATTATTTAAATAATGTATTAGATTCTATTTTATCCGTGCTTGTGACGACTCACATGAATCATAAACCTGATCCTGTCATAAAAGTGTTAGGACCCTTTTACGCAGCCTACTAAATTCTCTGTAAATCTTATAGCTTGCGTAATCAAATTTTGGGAATTTATTCTGAAAACAGTAGTATAACTTCCCTCTTAAAATTCCAGAAAGTAGAAGTTAAACTATCTTTCTTTGTTACATAACAGCGTTGAAATTGTCTCAATTAATAAAATATGATTAACCAAAATCTCTTAAAGAATATACTTGCATAACAACTATGATAGTTTTAGATTTTAAATATTTATACAGATTTTAAAATTCTGCTAATTATTAACTTGCAACAAAACATTTATCCATTCACGATTAGTTTCGGAAAACATAAAAACCTATTTTCCTAAGAAGAGGTCTTTCCCGGAAAACATATCAGTATTGCTGGGCTTTGAGCCATTTGCAAACTTCTAAGTTTTACTGAACTTAATTAATTAATAATTTATATTTAAATTATAAAAATTAAACGATTAAATCTGAAAAATGAATTTGATATCATATTAATTTCAAACAAAAATTAATAATTAACATTAATTAATTTCGTATTTAGCGATTAATTCGCTAAACATGAATTATAAGCAGTTCGTAATATAACTAAAATACATTTTATAACGGCTGATGTATCCTGACGATAATTTTTCTATCTTTTCTTTAACCAAACAGAGCATACGATTTAACTTTAATGCCATTTTATGTTTTAAAATCATAGATATTTATTTTATATGTTTCTCTTTGATCGATATCTTTTACGAAAACATCATAAAAAATATTAAAATACTGTGCTAAGCTCGGGTTTTTTACGATTGTTTGTTTTACTAATTTTATGATGATAGTTTAATTATTTATATAGAGCATTTTGAAAATAATCTCTCGTGATAACAGTCATAAAATGCAACCTAGTAACGAACAAAACAAACATAAAGTGCTAAGTTTGTCACCTGCTATTATATAGTATTTTATACAAAATTTTAAATATATTTTAATCAATACGTTATTATGTAAATTTAAATTATTATTATTATTATTATTATTGTTATTATTGTATATTATTTATTAAATTCGAATGAATTTAGATATAAATAAATGGAAGTAATTTTTATAGTTATTCCCTATAAAACTTAGCAAACAAAATTAATGTAATGTTTAATTAACTAAGCATAAAAGCATCAATGTTTTTATTTTAGCAGGAGAAACTTAAGCCATTTTAATGCGTAAAATATTATTTGATACGCTTTTTACAAATTTACTTTTTATTAAAATTATTTTTTTCTTGCTTATTGAATTATTTGTATTGACTTTTGTGAATAATATAGCATTTTTATAAATATTTTTCTCTCTTTTTAATTTAAATTTCATTTTTTTATGGCAGGATACATCCGACCACACCGATTGCTCCAGAAATTCAACCGAAACTATCAGAGATTGATATTCTGATCATTATTTGTTCGATACTGTTCTTATCTTTGCTCATTCTTGGAATTGGAATTGCTTACTTTTGTTTAAAAAGAAGAAACATCCATGTAGTAAGAAGAAAACAAGCTTTATCTATCGCACCAAGCAGTCAAATCACGAAGTTGAGCGGCTCATCTGTATCAGAATTTGATTCCATCAGAATTCCAAGAGCAACCGCTTTATCCGCTGCAGGATCCGAAGCTGTTCTCTTGGCTTCGAGTGCCGACAAAAGTGATACCAGTACTTCAGATTATCCGAGCGAAACACCTTCTTCTTTAAGTTCTCTGGATGATTTAGATGGGAGAGGAAGCGATTACCACATATTAGATTCTGAACCAGTTTATGCCGATATACAGAAGAAAACAGTTTATCCACCTTATCCCGATCACACGTCTAGAATCGAAGTGAGAAATTACGACGATTATTTTATCACTAAAACATCGGAAACTTCTTTTACAGAAGAGACAATGAGAAAGGTTTATGACGTAAACAATCCCAATCCTATTCAATGGAGTGTCATGTTCCGCGTTTTAAATCCTCCGAAAACAATCGAGGGAGTCGATTCGTTAACAGATAAGGACAAAGAATTATGGAAAAATAAAATAGTGGACGATGGAAAATTTCGTCAGTTGGTTCACGAAGCTACCATAACTCGCGATATGAATATTTTAACAAGAAACTCTCAATATTCCAACATGTATGATCCACAAAAGTGGCACGTTATCATTCGAATTCTTAATTCTTGCGATAATGCGAAGGAATGGAGACATACTCAACTTTCGCCTATACCATCATCAAGAGGAGACACCATTCGTTCTATAACCGAAATGGATGTTGACTTCAATTCTTCGGATGTAGAATCATTCACTAGCATTCCGATATCTCGTGTTACGCAGGAAAGATCGACGTCAGAATACCTAGAAGTTATTCCCGTCATAAATAGAAGAAATAATTTTGATCATTCACTTTCGGAATATTATGTTTCCAGAGTTCCAGATTCTCAGAATTCGAGAACTGTTAATTCTAGTATTACTCGGGTGCCAAGTATCGGTGAGAGAGAAGCTGTCAAGTCCGTGACAGAAAAGCACGTTTGTGATTGGCAGAAATAACGTTACAATTTTTTTTGACAATATTATTTTACAGTTTAAAAATTGATAACTGTGATATATTACGATTGAGTTTAAAATCAATAGATTTTAATTCCGAAGCCATTTTAAACATTTGCAAGAACTGTTAATTTTTAATATAAATTTTTTAAAATAAATAAATCTTCCATTCGTTTTTATTATTGTTATGGAATATATATATGTATATATAAATGAAATAAAATAGAGTTGAGCATTAAATTATGTCAACTTTATTTTAAAAAATAATTTTTACATAATTTTTTAGTTTCAGATACGCACAACATAATATTAAAACATGTTTAAATAACCTGTATATAAAAGGATAACTATTATGAGTATTATTTAAAGTTTAAAAAAATTGATATAAACTATTATTTAATGTAAATCCGAAAGAATTATTTTTAAAAATCATTTATGCCAAATATAATTTATGCAATTATTATGGTTACATAGGCCTACTAATAAGTCTAATTTTCTTCACAGTATGAATTGTTAATAAGCATGCTTAATATAAAATCAGGAATTTTTGGTATTTATAATATGTAAGTCATGCAGTTATTGGAAAACAGTGAAGCTAGATAGACTCATTAAACTAAATAATTCAGTCACATATAATATGGGTTAATTCAGGTTAATAAATGTAAAACAAAGTATCTCGACAAAAATCTTAACATGACAGTTTGTAAAATATCAAAAACAAAATATTTCCTAAAAGTACAACTGAATATATTTTAATTTGTTCGAATTAATGTAAAATCTGTTATTATGTTTTTAATTATTACAATTTTTATTTTTAACATTATTTAATGTTTTGTCTATTATTAATCAATATTTTCAGATGATTAAGCGCAAATATTTTTTTTATTTGCTTTTATGATACGGTGAATTAAGATTTTTAAAATCGAATATTAGAATAAATAAATATTAGGATATCGAAAATTTATATCTATCGTTAAATATAGCATTTGCTGTGTTAGATTTCTCATCCATAAAAAATTTGAATTTTTTTCTTAAGAGTCATCTCATATTGAATCATTTTTTAGTAAAAGACAAACAGAAATAAATATTATCAATGTTGCCGATTAACAAATTCAAATTATTGGCATTCGATAAAGAAAAAATTGTTTTTTTCACGTTAAAGGCATAAAAAATATTCATGTTAATGTAATAGGAATTATTTTTGAGTAAAACGATCTCTATATACTGGGCAATGCCATTTAATTCAGAAATACAAAAGCTTCTATTATAAATAAAAATCTTGTAAATCGATATGGAATACTGGAGAGTTTTTATTGAGTTAAAAACTCGCACATTAACTGCGAGTAAATTAAATAAAATAAATTTCGCAATAATTAAATTATCTCTAATCTTTCAATTGCGGAATGATCTTGTTTTAATAAAAATCTTAATTTGACACCTATTTACATAACTTTTTAATTTATAATATCTTCTCTACATATTAAGACAAGATATGTGAAATTTCCTTTATCTTAACTGAATACAGTAATTTCAATATGGAGATTTATAAGCTTCTTCATTAATACTAACACGTAGGAGAAACACAATAAGTGCATTTATTATCATTAAATTTTAAATAATTTTATTAGAATAATCACGAAACTGACTTCTTTATCACTCACAATAATTATAATAAAGCATAAATCTGTTAATCTGCAAGAATTAGTTCTATAGAGTAAACGATTAGTAAATATTTAAACGTGTTTTTAAACTTGAGATTTTTGTTAGAACTTTCTTTGACATCTTTGATGGAGAACTTATTCTATTAAAATTTTAATCCAAGAAAATTGATCAAAGTAAACGAATCTTCGAAAGTAGATAAAAGTTTACTTATCTACTAGTGAATAAAAAGCAGTCAGTATATACGCAATAAATCTACTATTTATATTATATATTATAATATTGATAGATACCTTGTAAAAGATGATACCATATTATAGGTATAATAGTAGATAATAGACCAATTGAAATCCATTTCAATTCAAAGAATTTCTTTTATTCATCTTTAATTCTGAATATATTAATAGATTTATTCGAGTATTGTTATTCTTCGAGATGTGTTGGAATGTTTCCTTCGAACGGAAGTCAAAATAGTATCCTTTCTATATTATATACATGTTACCTTTACATACAGAAACATCTGTTTATGACTAAAACTGCGTTAAGAAGAATCATTTAAACAATAACGTGATGCTTCAATACTTTTTTTCCTTTCAGGAAGATAATTCTATTATAAAATGTATGAATTATAAGCAATTATGAATTCTTGAAGTTCTTTACATCTATTCTTATCTTTTTTTAATGATTGCATGTTATAATAAAAAAGATAATATCAAAATATATTGTAATATAAAACAAGCGCTTACAAGAAGATTATAGAAAATCTTTCTGGATTTAAAAGCCAAATTATTATGTTTTATAAAATATTTGTAAAATTCATATATATTTGTAATAATATTTATTGTTTAAAAAATATAAATTATAATTTAAGAAATTAATAATAAATATGGACTTAAATATTTTTGCTCACTGAATGAGGCCTTTATATTTGTAGTTATGCAGATGTATCTCCGGATAGAAGGCACCAACTCTATAATCGAGAATCGGATTATAATTAAAAGATCATTTCTACGATACATACTGTAGAATGTATCTAACTTATAATCTTTGTCAAGCTAGAACTCAAATATGGCGTTTAAACGTACTAAACTAGAATTAAGTTTCCTAAAAATGAACATTAACGAATAGAGGCGCCTCAGGAGAGAAAAGAAAAGACACTTGCCCCGCCTCTGAATTTCGAAAAATACTTTGCTAGATTTACAACTCATTGTTTTCGTGATTATTTATATAATTTTATTACTTTGAAAATTTTCTCTGTTTGCAACTATTTAGAATATTGTTTCCTTCCTTAAAGTATTTAAAAACAAACACTGTATAACAATAATATTAAAAACAGGATTTCAGACAAATCATTATCGTGAAAAAAAGTTTAGAACTGCGGCTATATCAAAACAATAGATTTGGGTGGATTATTTGTACTGCACTGTATTGCTGTAAAATATATCTATAAAATTTAATAGATTAAACTTAAAAAGCAACATGATACATTGTTGAATATACAATACTGTAATATATTGTACAGTATCTTTTCTGCGAAACTTTAATAATCGTTTTCGCACTACTTATGACATATTACCAATGTGTGTTGACGTGCATATTCTAGTAAGGAAATAAATAAAAATAGTAATTGTATATTGTAATAATTAATTATTTTTTAATTTGTAAATAATATATACAAAGATCAAGAATGTAGGTGTAAGCAGTAGGGATAGAATATTTTTCTTATTATTTTTATTATACCGGTTTTTCGGAAAGAATAGCTGCTAAGCAGGGGGTTGGATTGAAGTTCGAGGGATTTTCTCGAAGCGGGAACAGTTTCACTTCCGAGAAAACGACCCTCGAAAGACAGGAACGTCATTGGCTACAGTGTTACTTAGAGCTTGAAATACAGTTAGGGTAGATGTACTGTACAACGAATACCGTCGATCTACTATAATATTAAATTCACTAAATTCCATTGATACTTTGTATTATGAACGATATAATCCTAATTTTTCGATATATGTCTGTATCAATAACTCACATATTTAATACCAATTTATATAATTTTTATCCCAATAAATGCATAGGTCTATATTCTACTGCGCCCCAAGGTGTGTCTGGTTATTTATGCTTATAATCAGGATGTCTAGCCCCATGTTTAGTGAAACATTCTGTATATTTTAAATTATGATTGGAGTTTAATTCAAGTATTCAATATTAATGGACGTATTGGATTAGTTTTTGGAGAGAGAATTAATTAAATTAATCAAACAGAAAATGTAGACTTATAATAATTCTTAAGTGTATTATAATATTAAAACTGGCGAAAACAATATTCCATAGTTTCTTAATATATCTATATATGGTTGATAAATATAATTACACTTAATAATTGGGAACTTGAAATAGTTTTTGATTTATTACAAAAATGAACTGTTTTGAAATAAATTTTCTTAAATTTTGTAAAGATTTGTGAGGAAATTATATAAAATTTCATCAGAAAATTCTTTAAATCATGAGAAAAGTCTATAAAATAGATGACTGTTTACATATTTAATCTAATTATGCTATGCTTGCTTCTTGATTATCTATTTTATTGAATCTAATTAACTATTATATTCATTTGATAAATAAATAAATTATTTCAGAAATAATTTTCGTATAATATTTTATTAAACATGATTCCAAAATGTCCTAAATCGAATAAGGTCGACTGAAAACATATTTATCGATTCCTTGAAATATTTATATATGACATTATAAATACGAATATTCCTAGATATTGTGTGAATATTTTCTGATGAAAACTACGTGCACACATTTTTATTATGATTGCGTCATAATCAGAAATTGCCCCTTCAATTACTGTAATACTTTGAATGTTAAAAATTTTTATCATATACTTGTTTCGGCGCACTTAATCACTTAGCTATTTTAACCTAAGTTTTATCGTTTAAGATGTTCTATGTTACAGCCAATTAATGTGACGACACTCTTCGCTTTTTGACATGTAAGATGATCACTTACTTCCTTGTTATTTTTCTTTTTTTCAACGTCAATTTTTTCGCTCTCTCTTTATCTCGATTGTATTGGATATGTACGTGTGAGCTTGTTTTCTCCTATCCGAATATTCTTTTTTAACGCTTATTTATCTAGGCATCTAAGGATTAAAAAAAAACCTATAAATATTTGCATCTGTTGTTGCATTGAGTTGTTCAGATTTTGCATGTTAGATTTATTTATTTCAAATCAATGTTTCGATTAAATTAATTTAAATAAATTATTAGTATAAATAATAAATTATATGTTGCATTAAATGATTACACTATCGCTTTTTAATTCAAGCTTAAATAATAAGCTACGATTTTGATTTTAAAGTAAGATTCTAGAATGTTATCTAGAAAAATATTATTTTTAATCTTTATTTTTTCATTTAAAGAGTCTTAAATAGCGTTAACTTTTCGTAAGTTCATATAATAAATATAGGCTATTAGTTTATGTCATTTGAACAAATTAATGCGTTAAAATTGTTTATTGAATAGTAGCATGAGACTAGAAAGGACGACATAAATAAACCGCATATTGTACACAGCTGTTCTTAAATGGAAGAGAAAACATGGGACAGATACACCTGGAGAAACTTGGGAGGATGTTATTCAACAGTAGATCGATAACGTTTAAAAAGTGGTTGGTCTACGAACTGATTATAATGTTACCACACTAATAAAACTTCTAATAAAGTTACTACTAGAAAAGTTCCATTTTATCACAAAATATATTGAAAATCGATATAAAAGTTCGTATTTCTTTTATAAAATTAATTTATGTGATTTTGATAAAATTAATTATAATCGCATTGATTACATAATACTTATTATATTTTTTGCATTTTTAAGTAATTCCTTTAATTTCACAAAATCGATAAGCCCAATCGCATTTTGATCCGTATGAGTGTCTGTCCGTTTAAAAACTATCTAAAGAATGAATATATATAGAAGAGAATATATAAATCTAATATATAGCAAAGAATTCATATGTTATGATAATCCTTCTTTGTTTACGCTTATCCAAACTATACGCTCATTAACTTAGAAGTTCATATATGATTTCGTTGCAAAATGGCAACAATTTGAAATTATGAATAGTGAAACTATTGACAGTTGACTCATTTGAAATTTTTTTGTAAAAAAAGTGGTCGTAACGTTACTTAGCGTTGGTAAAACTTTATCGACTTTCTATTTAATAATAAAATTGAAAACTAAAATGAATTTTAATAAATAAATTCAAAAGGCCTCTATTATAATAATGAAGAGCAGAAATTTCTAGGATTTTTAAACTTTATATTAAGATGAAAATTAAAATATTTTCATTATCCAGAAAGTTAAATCACTTAAAAATTGATTATGTATTTTATCTCATTTTTATTTTTAGAAAATCATAATTATTTTAGAAAAACTTTAATTTTAATAGTTTGACTTTCATTAAAACAAGATATAAAAACTATAGTTTCATGTTATAAAATGTAGTTTCATGTTTTTTTCAGAAAAAGTTTCGAATAATTTTTTCTAAGGTGCAAACAAGATTTACAAGGAAAAAATCGAACATTAACACAAATTTTTTTTTTTTTAATCCCAAAATTGTTTTAAAAGAAAAATAAGATTGAACAATATGAGCTTGTATAATTAAATTAAAACAAAGACTTCATAAATCCATTATTCAAAAAATTATCTAGAGAATAAATTAGTTTAAAATATTTAAAAAAAATAGATAAAAAGTAACGGTTACAATGTATATTATTTTTTTAACGAGAGAATGTAATTATTAAGTTTTAACAATCATGTTGGTTGTTCGCTTTTGAATTTTGAAAGACTTAATACTCATCTAATATCATATTTTTGAATAAAATTGTCTTTATTGTTTCATTAAAAATAAACTGAAGAATTTTTACTAAATTATTTCTGTCATCAAAGTCTGAATGCTTGATAAAATTACGACACATTGAAAATTCATTATAAATTTAGAATTGAAATATTTCTAATGCATGACTTATGGACTCGTTCTAGTTCATAAAAGATAATATAATCATGCTCTTTATCTTAATTCAATAAATTTAAATGAAAAACATGAGAAATGTTTGTTGTATAAAGAGAAATGTTATAAATGAAAATCAAGAGAATGACAAAGTTTATGTTATCTATAGGATATGCAATATTAGCAAAGAAAATATATACAATATGCAAATAAACTGTTATCCAAATAAAATATGAAATTCTGATTAAAATCAACTTCTGGTTTTTGGATATTTTTACAAAATATTATGTAATTATTTTATCCGTTTGTGAGCATGTCCGCAAATGTTTCCAAAACCATATTTCGCAAAACATTCAAATTTCAGAGGATCATTCTTTAATTAAATTAAAATTTATTTTGGTTAATTTTGAAGTTCCTGCGTGATGCCATTACAAAATGGTAATTGTTTGAAATGATATTATGGCATTTCGAAATTTTTATAAATTATATCTTTAAAACATTTATCGTATATCATCAGCAAAATTACAGTACAATATAAATGCTATGTAAGTAATTGCTATACTGTATTGTTTAGGGAATAATAACAAGAAAAAAGATTTGGCTTTTGGAACTTTCTAAATATTCTTTCTTTTTTCAAATATTTTCGATCCGTGGATGCGGAGGACCAACTGTATATTTGTTTTAATACTTTTAACCATATTTTGCAAAAATATTCTTATATAATCACCTTTCTCGTCCGTCTGTTTGTCAGTTCGTCCATACAAATATCTCGATAATATGACGTCATGCAGTATTTAAATTGTAGATCATTCTTTATTAGCCGAACTATATGCCTATCAATTTTGAAATTCCTAGATAGGCAAATTTTTACAAAATAGCGGAAGTTCAGTTTATTTTTAATTCCATAGCTTTGAAAATGCAATATTTTTTTTTATGAAAAATTGATCAAAATATTATTTATTACTGGTAGAAATTTTAAATATATTTTAGATTTAGATATTTTAAATTTTCAATATTTTTGTTTACAAAATTATATGAGTAGCCTATTTTCAACATAAATTGCATTAGATATTAATTACGTCTTAATTATAAAAATATATGCTTTAATTATTAAACTTTTATATTCATTTTATTATTTATTAATTGTTCTTAAAATCTTAATTCCGCATTTAGTCATATTTTAAATGCTGCACTATTTTGAATATAAATACTGCAATTCATTCCGGAACTTTTTACTTATGCCGAATTATCACGGAAGTCAAATATATTTAACATGCATAAAGCATATAAGCATATATTTGTGTATATATTATAAGGTAATATAAATATATATACAGTATAATAAAAATTTCGTGTTAAATGGTTGCTTGAAGGATCTTTATTCATATTTAGTTCTTACCCAGTATGTAATTCCGCCAACTAGTAAAGCTTTTAGTAAATATTGAAGAATCTTATGTCAGATTCTTAAAAAATTTCCATTTATAAATTTAGATAAAGTATATAAAAATCGTTTCACGTGCCCTAAGTAAAAAAATTTTATCAAAAATTGCTGTAAAGGCTTCTGAAATAATTTTCAATTGTCTCATTTTTATTTATTTATTGCGTGCAGTTAAGATAAGGGAATACAGTACTGTATACAGTTTAAACTCGCACGATCGAAACGGTTTTATGTGGAAAAAAAGAAGAATGCAAATTATAATAATTTAATTTTTACTCTATGTGACCTTGATACGCTATCAAAAAAGTTCACAATTGTTACTGTGTGCATTAAAGATTAAGTTTTATGACTAAATTTAACACGCAAGCCATTTTCTGGAAGTTATTCAGCCTTGTTTTGGCACGCGTCAACCAAAACATACTCGGAACCAGATGTAGTGCGTCACGGAAGTGAAAAGTCACGTGACGCACTGCATGCCCCTTCAGTTCTAATTTCTGACAACAGATGGCGATTTGCAAAAATTGTGACGTCACTCGAGGAAGGAGAGTGGAGGGAAGGCAGCTGGATGTGAATGATAGAACTCGGGAAGCTTCGCAAGAGAGATGATGAGGTGTAACATGTCGGAGCGTTACTAGGACTAAACCACCTCTCCCCAGTGTCGGGGATTATTGATACTTATTGTTCCTATTAATTAAGGTGAGTGATTTTTGTTCCGTTTGTTCTTTTGTTAATTAATTTGATATATTTTCTTTCATGATATGAAAGTAACGTTATTGTAGTCTTTGTGATTTCTATTTAATATTAAGACATCTACTTTAATTCAGTAAAAATTATAATTTTAACAATAGATATACTGTATGTAATAATAATGGTAGAATAATTATTTATATATTTATACAATAACTTAATAATTTACAACATTAAGACATTTGGGTATACTGACATTTGTATAGAATAATCCGGCACAACTTGAAACTGTCAAACGCGAAAATTTATTTTAAGTTTTTGACATAATTTTATTTTTATTCTTTTATTTTTCAATTCGATTTTGGTAGATAACGAGATCGATTTTTATTGAAAAAGTGTCAAAATCACATAGTTAAATCTCCATTTTTTTTTCTCGTCACATTTCACTACTTCTCTATTGTTTATCAATGGAGATGGATGCGTTACAGATTTCAAAGTGTGCACGGAATACAAATTATCCGATGATTAATGCAGTCTTTTAATAGAATAATCATTTCTCTGTACGGAAAGCTGAACATAGGTCGTTATAAGTTATACATGATGATTATTTTTCGAAGTTGTTTTTGTGCTTTGCCAAATATATCGCAATTAATCGATTATTTCATTTGTATTTAAACACAAAGCATCTAAAATCGTTTGATAATACGAAACATTTTCCTATATTATCTCTTTTTCTCTGAAAGCAATCCTTGCATATCGATTTCTTTGTTTCTTGGATGCCAACTGTTTGGTGTGTCAAGAATCAAAATCGTTTCATCATCTTACTTATTTGTTTTTCTTTTTTTTAATCGAACGTTAAACTGAATCGTGAATGAAAAACAAAAACTTTTTACAAAATTATTTAATATCGAAATCTCAAACTGTTTATGCGTTACTACTATTACGTTTTCGGCATTTCTTAGAAACGAAAACCCCTATTACCAACGAGAAGTAGAATAATTATATAACCGATACTAATCCAGAAGGAAGAAGTTCAACATGATGCTCAAAAACTCAGTATTTTAAGCAAGAATTTAGTTTAACGTAGTGCGTAAATAAATTTAGCTTAACGCAACTAAATTTCCACCTTTGCCAAAATTTAACAGGACCAGAAACGACGAAAACTCTAGATGAATTTTTTAAAAGAACGATTTTAAAGTTTAAAACTCGGAGATTTTTTTTAAATATAAAAACGCTCTTTCGTTTTACATAAAAACGATGGAAGATGGGGACAATGGCGACCAGGATGTGCACAATAGATGTTTGCTTGGAGGGATCCCCACCCCCAGTCCTGCTTCCATATCGCATTTCCTAAAATTCGCCCCAACTTGGGAAAAGTGGCAGCTGTATGTTCCCCCTCCCATTTTCCCCTTGGGGTCGGGATATTGTCCCCAAAACGTCCCTCACTGTTCATTGCACTGAAAGGAACAAAAAACGGCGCTACTATCTATACCAAAAAAAGGAACTTTAAAATTTTCAATCTCGAATAAAAAAAATCGCAATTTTAGTTTAAGGTTATATTTTATATATAAAAAATATTCGTTATAATATACACATTTTCGTCAACCACTTTAATTTCAATCTTGACAATAAAGAATTTGCGTCTTTTTTTTAAAATAAAAATTCTTTATTGTCCTTATCCAGACATATACTGTACAATTATTCTTTTATCATTCTTATAATTTATTACAAAAAGTTGTATGTTGTATTTTTTTTTAAATTAATAAGAATGTTGTACAATATATATGTGTATATGTGTTGAATTGCTAAACGATTTTTATTTTTGTATTCTGCAGGTCAGTTCGATACCTCATAGAGACTTCATCGGTTTCTGTGAAGGTGGTCATGACCTTTAACTGGTGGAAAATATGGCCACGTACTTAGCAGTTTTGGTAACGTTCCTTTCCCGGATTGCGGCTGTGACGCTAACGGAACTTATTGGTAAGTTTAATGACCAATTACACTAATCATCATCTGTGGTTACCTACACAACACGATACAATTTTCTTTACAAACACGTAGAAGAAAAAAAGAATTTATTGTCTGAATGGCTTCGCTTAGGTTGCCATGGTAATGGCTCTGCGATGGATGAGTTCAATATCACGAGCTACATCCGTTGTCAGGGAAACGAGTCACGTGGCTACTGGTTAGTTATCTCCCGATTTTCTTTTTTCCAAATTCGATTTTTTTCCCTTTCGATATTTTTTTTTTACTTTTCCCCCTCTTATTCTCTCAGTGTGACTTGACCTAATTCATCTCTCAGTTGAATATATAGCAACAAATATATGAATAGCTCTTTTCATCTTTAAATAAACATATAAAAGTTAGATAACTTCTTATTTTCAATGTACGACAATAAAAAATCATATTAAACACCGCACACGAAAATTATTTGCATACAAAATAATAATAAAAAAACGATAAAACTAATGAACTATATTTAAACCAAAATTTATAATTTAACTATGTTAATTTTTATATATTTTGAAACATAAACCGATATATATTTAGCTTTAAATGCAACAGATTTTTAAATTAAAATATAGAAATAATTTAAATATTAAATTACAATATTACAATATTAAAAACTATGTTCTGAAGACTATATTGAACAAAATTAATTAATATTGTCTTTAAAATTACATTAAATATATATTTATTTTGTAGAGTACTTTCTCCAACTTTATAATTATTAACTTTGATGATTTCTTTTAATAATATGCAGAGTACAGTTTAGCATTTCCGATTTTTTTCATCTCATTTCGAATCCATATTTTTATTTTTTCCTTTAAATCTTATCTATATTACAGGTGAGAATCAATTAGTCTGCATGTTACTATCTTCCGGTTCGTGCTAATGATGACCTAGATTTTTAGTACTTTCACAAAGACTTAACAAAGTATAAAAGATAAATGAAAAAAAATTGGTTAATTTTAATAATTTTTTTCCATCATAACGTTGGATGCTAGCAAAATAATAAATCATCTAATCCATTTTCTATCGTTCCATAAAGAACGGGATCAACAATGCGTAAACGTAAGGATATTACGTTTGGAGTGCAAATATCGATTTTATAAATAATGGAAATTTATTGTAAAATAGAAAAGTAGAATTGAAAAAATGTGCATATTTTTAAAATGTACAGTTTGGTGACGAATTTGTTGTTTCCGTCCCTGGTCCCTTTTGAAGGCCTCTGGGGGCCCGGGTATGAATCACTAGCCAGATCCTCGCAGTGTTCCCATTCTTGAAAAGGGGATTGCGTTCAAACTGGTCAGTTGGCCCAGCTGCTCCTGTTTCAATACAATTAACCATTTTATATTCGTTCTTACTCATTTCTTGTTTCGATCCGTTGAAGACTAATCGTTTTATTCGTCTCAAAAAATTCTTAAATAATATAAACAGTAAAGCACGATTATACGTCTAATATTTTTAAAAAATTAATTGTATTTATTTTTTTTCATATAAAACAAGATCATAATAAAATGTAAATGCCATTATCTGTAATGTGGTAAAGCATATTATATTATTAGAAATCTGTCTAATATAAGAAAATCGATTTTTCTCCTCATTAGAAAGAAAATAAGTCCTGCCGATTTTCATCGATCATTAGTACGTTCAGTCTACAGAGATTGCGACCCCATAGCGTTAATCATGCCTAAAAAGTCGGGATGATTCATTGCGGAACATAACTAATCGTTATTGTTGTGTCTATGATGTCAGTTAAGCTCTCAAAATTGGTAACAAAGAACATATAAATATATATATTTTCTAACAGAAAATTTGCTCGAAACTTTATTTTAAAAGCTAAATTCGAGATTTTAATCTTAACGCAGTTTTTTATTTAATGGTCTAGAAATAAGTTAGGCAGCTTAATCCTAGTTGTGCCTCCTTAAAAAATTCCCGAACAAACTGCTAGCCTAGTTGAATGCGGAAGTTTTGGAAGGGAAGGGTTGTAGTCTATTGTTGTCCCAGTGGTGGATAGGAAGCGAAAGGGTTGAGCTCCCCTCGGTAAAGGGTTAACAGGTTATCTGCATTCCAGTCAGATGAATACGCATCTCCCCGGAGGCAGAAGGAACTTTTTTTATTAATGTGTGGCCACCGTAATGTAAACAAATACTAGAGGATTGACAAGTGACACAAGAATGACTTTATTTACTAACTCTTGCTCGGGTTAAATGCCTCTCTAATACTTTATTATTATTCTTTTTTAATTAGACTTGAATTTTAATAAAGATTATTTTAATAAATTAATCTTTTTTTTTATTAACTTAAATAAGGTTTTATAACACGTTTTTATTTGATTTATATTTTATAGAAATAATATTTTGATGGATTTTATTACATTTGAACACATACTTTAAATTTTTATTTTGAATGATAGATTTTATTGTAAACTTTATTATGGAATTACAATCGGATTTTTAAATAAAATTTTTATATAGTAAACTTAAATATAATTTTTTTAGATGCATTTTATATAGGATTGCTAACATATCAAGTTATCTATTGTATGATTTATCGAAAACTTCACATGTACAGTATTCGTGGAATAATATATTTTGTTTACTTTCTTTTTTTTTTCTTGTTTTAATGGTGGTGATAATAATTAGTACAGATAGAAATTGATTTTTATGGCACCCATTGGCTTAGGATACTGTAACGTCATGCATAGTGAGTGAAATGCGCTGGTAGAATTCAACTGGGAAAAATCGATTGCATGATTCAGAATCCCAGCCAACAATATTCCATTCGATATCTTATACGGTATATTTTTATTCTCTATTTTGCTTTTTTTTAAATAGTATTCTAAATTAAAGCGTTAAATTAATAATAAATTTTTCTTTGCTTCTTTTAATGTAAAATTACTTTTTCGTTCTTTCTTAAACGAATGAATGAAACACATTAAGTGGAATCTACACGTTTTCATCAACCGTATTCGGAATAAATCAAACGACAACCATTCTGTAAAGAGCTTTTATGAATCATGACCCGGAGTTTCGATGGGAGGATAAACAATGACTATCACTAATGGTTCCCGAGATACAGTCGATGTTATAAACGTTACCGTCCAGTAACATTAGCATTATAAACAAAAGTTTTGGCAATTTTGCAGTTATAAATTCGCAATCTCGACAGAATTAAAGTCGATTTTTCTTAGTTTTAAGATTTAATTTCTTCGGACGAAAACAAATACCGTACTTATCTCTAACATACTATCAAGGTCAGTATCGTATATCGTATGTGATAATTTAAACTGAAAAAGTTTTAAGCTCGAAGATTAAATCGTTTTTAGAGTAATTTTTCTCATATCGTAGATCAATAATTCGGACAAAAATTTAAGAGTTAGAAATTGAGAATTTTAGCATCGAACTGTGTTAGTCATTTTAACTAATAGTAAAATGTATGGTTTTAGTCAAAGCAAGGGAGGAGGACGTTGGGTGTTTCGGTTGATTTGGTTTTCGTGGAGCTAGAGGGAACTCGGTCACAAGATGAGGGTCGAGGAGATCAATACTCGACACCCCTCGTCTCCTGGTCGACTCCCTAACTCTCCCTCCCTGCATCGACCTAGGTTATAATGATAGAAACCAACCATCCGGCAGTTCCCTTTAAATTTAACAATTTATTTAAAATTTTTATTTTCGTTTCCTTTTTTTCTAGGACAGAGCTATTCATTTAGGTTTTAACATCGTTCGTTGAACTATATTCCATATGTTATAGCGTAAAACGATGCGATATTTACACATTCCCAACGAAACTGTATATAGTACGACTGTATAAACATATTACTGTATACTGTAGCCCATATTTAATTCAAAGAAAAATCGATCAAAATATAAATACAATTATTATCTCTAAAAAGAATTACGTGCGTAATCTGATTAAGATCTTGAACGATAAGAAGTCATCATTTTAGTTGAGTTTAATAGTCTTAATGCACAAAATTAAATGATTTTTCCTTTGTCTGAAGTCAGCGATCGTCACACTCTTTCTCCATTAGTGTTGTCTTTAAAAACATTAATCAGCATTAACTTCATTAAGTTGTTCTAAGTTAACAAGTTCAAAAAACGCGAACTGAATATTCGAGCTTGATAATGTTGCTTTTAATGAGACAGTTATATTCAAAAAATTAATTTAAAAAAATTTTGGTTAGAAATTACTGTCTATTTTAATTGAATCGTCGATGTTTAATTACAACAATCTTTTCATTTAATAACTAACTTTATTCGTGTAAACCACTAATTTTCCCGACTATTCGGTGACGTCAGAAAGCTTTAGCGCGTAGTAACAGCTGTGATAGGTTATAGCGTAACAATAGCTTCCTAATGTTATAAATCCAGGACCCAGGGAGAAAGGGGGATAAAAAAAGCTTGTATAGGTCCTTCCCTAGTTTTTTGATCCCCGATGTATTTTTTTCCTTTCTCACGGTCCAAACCCCTAAACCCCGAGGGGACTGCATAAAATCACCTGGCTAGAAGATTAGGTCATTTTTTTGTGTGCACACTCCCCACTCTTCCTCTCTATCCCTTGGTTTTCCCCAGGGGCTAACAGGAGCTCTTCCCCCTACCAATAGGGACGAGCTTTTTTGTAATTTTTTTATTCTCTCCCGAACCCCTCAGTCAGGGGTGGGAACCAGATGGACGTCGACGATGAGGTAACAGATGGGAGTTTGTGTGAAACGGATCGAGTCGATTTTATCCCTTATTGTTGCCATGACGATCGAGCAGGTTGCCTTTCTTATGCTTCTTGGCTCAGGAAATAAAATTAAATGAACATCTGGTTTACATAATTTCCTTCGAGTTTCTTTAAATATAAAACATTTCGACATAAATAAACATCACACCTTATCCGAGTATGTTAGGATAGATCGATCTGCTACTCTTCGTTTGAATGCAACACTATGATCAAGTCCAATAGATTTCGGCTTTCTTTGTCTGCTTTCTCTATAATGTTCTCCAAGCAAAATATTCAAATTTACTTGCAGTTTCTTTTGAAATGGTTTATAACAAACTGTTTCGTTTGGTTTCTGAATCAATTTTATTCGACAGAGATTATATTCACATAAAAAAAAGATACAAAATAGTTTGTAAAGCTATAATCAAATTTTAAACTTGTATAAATAATTTTTCGAATTTTGTCTTTAAAAATCCCTAAATATTAAAATAAAATGATGTGTATTTTTTAATTAAAAGAATTTCAGATTTAAAACTGTTAACTCTCTTAATCTAATTTAAAAGAATTAAACGACGTTTTATAATTAAAATTTAAAATTCATTCATAAATCATGTTAAAAACTTCGTAATTGCTTCCATGCTTTAAAAAATGAAGACTTTAAGCATAATTGAGACGACTTTTTAGATGCTAAAACTAACGAGACGAGATGTAAAGCCTTCGTGAAAGTTAAAATGATCGGTTGCGAAACAGCTCGTGATTCATTCTCATGCACTAATGTGTCAAAACCACTCATTCATCTACTCCAGTAAGCGTTTTAATAGTTTTTCACAGATTTTTTTTTCATTAATAAAATTCTAATAACATATCACACAAATCTGTGATAATAAACACTGACAGGTTTTTGTTTGCATAAAAGTAACACATAGAAAAAAATTAATACAGAAAAATCAAACGTTATAATGATAATCGAAGAAGATTACATAAACGACGACTTTAAAAAAGTGTAATTTTTAATTACGTAGATGTTATTGACAAATATATTTCTACAGGAAATGACTATAGTTGTTGTTACAGTTTGTAATTTCCGCATACCATCAAATCACCCCTTAAACCCTTTCATTACTAACCGCACTCCAGAGGAGTCGTGTGGCTCGCGTGTCAATTGAGCGCTTTAACCCTTCCTCTCCACGTGGGGAGGAAGGGTTAGGAACAACCCTCTCCTCTCCACTTTCACTTGCTTCCATCTCTCAATGGGGGAGTGGGAGGCGATCTTTGACACGCATCTTCAATTAATACACTCCGTTAGACAATTTTTTTCGCTTCAACGGAATTTTTAACTGTCTAGTTTTTTCTAATATGATATTTATTAATTTAATTACAGACGATGGAATCACTTCCAGTTGCGTTGTTAAACGTCAGTTCCAATCTCCTTATGTCACACCCATTCTGGATCAAGTTGCGATAGTAACTGGATGTAGTAGCCAGGATATCACCTCTACTTCTCAGGTAGGTGTTTTAATCGATTGATTATGATCTATATTATATATACAGAAATTATCAAAGCATCATATCAGATCCATTCACTGTATAAAGTACATGATCATAATAAATCTTTTAAACAATCCGTCCAATAAAGATGCAATCATAAGTTCTTTATTTGAGAGATGTTATTAATATATCGATTTGCTTTATCGTTATCGTAAAATATTTAATATTTTAGACTTTTGTATCATAATTTCGATAAAAAAATCTCGATTTGTTTCACATAATTTTATATATATATATATA
>AYEL01083901.1:0-52505 GCA_000484575.1 Olivierus martensii
TATAGTGTTCGTCGAGGAAAGAAAAATGAATATGTAAAGAAGCAGGATTGTATAAATATCCCCTACTACGGATGTTCAACGAGAAGTTCTGGGAGTGTTGGTCGTCGTCTGCTGTTGGTGGTTCTACGTGTACGTGGCTGTCAACGTGGTGTTAAGTCTTGAACTATCGTCCTTAGACCTGTTCACATGGGTTTGTGGACTGTGAACTTTGTCTTGTGTCATAAGTATTAGGCCTACTGTCGAACTGTAAATGTCGTTTTGCATTGTTAATATATTATGTACGTTGTTGTTTACCAGAATTGCTTCATTCTTTGCTAATATTATATTGATAATTTTTAAATTCTTACTAATAAAAGTTATAGTTCTATGCAGGCTATTTACTTGCTTTTTGGTTGGCTCATACATTTTCAGTCTACGATTGACATCATAAGGAAAATCTGGACAAAGAAGACGGCAATAGGGGGTCCGAACTCTGGAGAGGCGTCGGGGGTAACCCCGATATGTCTCACAAGTCAGTTTAACAAGCGACTTGATCGGAAGATGGTCGGAGGCTTGCGATCGACTAAAAAGCTTGTCGGGATCGACTGGTTGGGCAGCCCTGAGTCAATATTAATTACAAAGTACCTTGCGGGTTTCACTCTTACAGGAGAAATATGATTTCTATAAATATGCCATTTTTAAAGTGGAAAATATATAACTTATCTTATAAATTGTTTTAAAATGTAAATGCATCCATTATCTAATATCAATTCGGTTTCTTAAAATACGAATTAAATAAAACATCATTGATGACATTAATAACTGTATTTTATCAAAATAACTAATATTTATTTATTATATCGACAAATATACATATAAACCAGGATAACCAATAACAGAGTACATGGTAAGTATTTTCTTTGCCAATTGCGCAAGAAATGAATGCTTATAAAAGTTAAATAGCTGTTTTTATTAGACCGATGAATGTGCGAAGACCAAAAATGGCGGATGAGCATACCTCTTATTTAGAGCCCTAGACGTGTGTGGTGCGTAACATCTGATGTGGTATGTGGAATGCCGGGGATTTTTGAGAGAGTGCAGCAGAGTTTCGTTCGACGATGCTATATTTGCATTAAATTTGATGGTTGGCAGTTCGAACAACTTTTATAAAATTGTATGTAGGTGTATTCGTGCTGATGTAACTTTTGCATAATAAATGCTGCCAACCCTAAGAGTATTTCATCGATCTGTTATGAGACTCTCAATAGTAGAAATGGTCTAAAAATGGTTACGGTTTGGCTTACTTTCGGTATTTTACACACGTTTTAACACCTAGAGAAAGTGACGTCACAAAACTTTCAGGTGCTATATCTTTTTAACGAAGCCCCAAATCAAAAAATGACCCTAAGAACTTTTGTTTAGAATTGCCTCCTCACATGCTCCTTCAATTTTTCCCCAATCTTCTGAATCACCCTGTATTATTATTTTTAATTCACTAGATAAATAGCTCCACCATATTAACTATTGACTTTCATGGTATGGAGCGTTCAAAGAGTCACATGTGGCTCTCTTTGAGTGGGAATATAAGATCCATTTAATTTTATGCCCGAGGATCCTTTATGTTATTTTTAACCGTTTGACTGAATAACACAGTCATTTTTCAGAAGAAAAATAGTTTAAAAGATTAAACTGTGCGCATTTCGAGATAAAAACGAAACCCAAATTTCGATGGAATCGGCAGAAAAAAGTTAAATTTTCTTTCTTTTTTTATTGGTAAGTATAAAATTCCACTACTATCAAAAGATGTTGGTTGCCCGACCATATATTTTTTAATTTAATATTTCGATGAAATGAGTAATGGGAAATTATTACTGTACTTACAAATATTTTTTAAACATTTTTTTTTTTTTTAATATTATGTTTCTGTTTTGAAAAAAATGCTTGAAGAAATCGCATTCCTTTGTTGATATTGATCAGCTGATCTAAAATTTTATAAAATACGAAAAAGTTTTTTTCAATGCAGAAATTTATCATTTTTTTTATATTATTTCATAGATCGGAAGAGCGTCGTGTAGGGAAAGAGTGTAGATCTCGGTGGTCTTGACTTTGCAAATTGTCTTTTTAAATAAGGTTTGGTGTAAAGTTATTAGAAAACGGTTTTTGCATTTTATGAAAGTTTCGACAGAATAGGCATAATTGTAAAGAAATTAGATATTAGTAGATCACAAAATGATTTAGTCATAAATATTAACTTTTTCATCCTCCTAGCAAAATAAAGGAAAAATTTCAGTGATTGAAATGATGAATTGTCATTGGTCCGTGTTTCTGAATAATAATGAAGCTAACAATTGACAGGAACCTGATATTAATTGTATATAAATTTACCAACTTTTACAGAAATTGATATAGAAATTAAGTTTTTCTTTTTTTTTACATTTCAGGATTGAATGCTTTACTATATAAATACAAGTTCAGTTTAAATAACAGCATACAAAATGAATTATTTGAAATTCAAAATTTTTCATGGGGATTGTGTAAAATGCATTTTTTGTCCAGACAGCTATGAAACCAGGATAGTTTTTGAATGTAAGTATTAAAAAATTCGAGCAAAGTTTGAATATTGCACATTAGCATCAGTTGCATAATTGAATTGGTGACATTATGCTGAGTGTCTCATGCATAAATTTTAATTGTTTTTTTCCTAATATATAAAACTTCATTTTAACAAGCATGGATATATTTTATGACAAGCAAATATGAAAGGGTTTATTTTACATAAAAAATTTGTATAAACAAAATCAGTAACTATATCTAAGCAATCAATCAATTAGAATCAAAAATTCAAATTTTGTAATATATTCTTTCCACTGAAAAGAAATTACATTTATTTTTATTATAGATAATTGCAAATTTTTATGCACCATAATATGCAATCTTGATCATAATTTTATATAGATTTATGAAAAACAAATAGTTTAGTAGAAAATATAGACATAAGATATGCATGTTTTTATTTCATATTGCATCAGATAAAAAGTGAGAAAATAAATGATAAATATGATATAAACATTGGATTGATTGCATGATTTTTTATATAAAAAACATGCATTGTATTGGATATAATGAGCAATTTTATCTGATCACAACAGTAAATAAAGTTTTACTGTTTTATATATGGGAGAATGTGCAATTGAATAAAATATAGATATTCGCTGTAATCTGAACATCACCATTTTTGACTTTTTAAAAACTTTCTGAAATGTTTTTATATTTAACTGAATAAAAGGAGTTGTTTGAAATTTTTTCTTGTTCAAATAAGTCGATAATGAATAACATTTTTTTAAATTTTGTTTTGCTATTTCGAGTATCAAAACTATATTTTCTCAAGTGTTAGTCCTACAGTTACTTATAATTTTCGATATTAGTAATTTTACAGTATTTTTAACAGATTTGCTAAAACTTTTTTATATATTTTAATTGCATTATTTTGTCTATATTTCTAAATATGCAACATTTTTGTTATCCAAAACATTACATGGATTTATGTACAGATGAGTTTTTAATCTTACTTTTATTAGTTAACCTTTTAATTAATATATTAAAACTGACATACAATCAAGTATAACATTCAATTTACAAATATAAAATCTCCAATGTTGAATAATTTAAATTTTCAAAAAGTTAATTGATCATTTCATGTAACAAATTTTCATTTTGTCAAACATCTTTATATCTTACATTTAAAATGATGAATTATTATTGGTCTGTGTTTCTGAATAACTAACTGTGAAGATAAAAACTTGACAAGGAACTGAACTATCAATTAAGATTTAAATTTTAAGATAATTTAATTGCCTGATAATTAATATCATTCTTTCTTTGATAGATAAAAAATCTGGAAGAAAGCATTCATGGAATTTGCTCAAATGGATGGAAATCATTAGATGACATTGGTCTAATTAAGGAAAGTTGATTATGCTTCAGATGATTTTATTGGTTCCAATTGATTGCCATTGTAGCTTCAGTTAAAGCAAATGCTTTAAGTGATAAAGAACAGAACTATATTACTTAGTGGTAAGTAAATTAAAAAATGTATCGATTTGGGATAATTTTAAAGTATGACTTTTATTTGCAAAAATACATGTTGGATTAAATGAAAAAATTTATTCTATAAATATCCAAATTACACCAAAAGATTAAACAAATTTTATTATGATAGATTCACCTTCATATCAGAAAATTAATAGTATTCTAGCAGTAAAAATATAAAAGCTTAATTTTGGTTCTAAATAAGTCATAATTTACAGACACCCTTGAATTATCTTAAATGATGTGCCAAATGAGTTCACATGGTCATTTTATATTTGCTGTAACTGGTTGCAAATATAGTTGCTCCCTAATTAAACTGCAGTAAATCCTGTTCAATCCATTTTTTTTCCATTTTTCATAATGCAATTGAAATTTTAAATAAAATTAATACACTAATTAGTAAAGACTAGATTCTGCTATACAATCAAAATAACATTAATGGGATGGCATAATTGTTCTGTTTGAATATGCTTCAGATCAACAGTATTTTGAGCTAAGTAAAACTGAAATATTTTTTTGGTACCTCAATATGTATTGGATTTTACTTTAAGAAGAATTGATTTCAAACAGCAAGTTTATGCTGGATTTAAAAAAAATATTGAATGATGGTCCCCCCCATGTTTTCTTAACATAATTCAATTTGTATATTTTGCAATAAAAGAATTAAGACTTTTATCTTTCTGAATCACCGTTATATGTATACCTTATGTAATATTCATGTTATAGAACAGGGCTGTCCAATTATAATGAACCCGAGGGCCATAACTGTGTTTACTTGAGATATGGAGGGCCGCAGTTTCAAAAAAAAGGGAGAGTAGCTTTGGTATTTGATACAGTATTGTCTCAACAAACAGAACGTATAAATATAACACTTTTTAGAAACCAATTTTATTTCCAGATTAACAAACCTTATTACAAAATTATATTTACCAGATTGCATCCAAATAATATGTTACATGTTAACAAAAAGTTATAAAATATAAACAGTTAAAAAATATCTACAAACCTTATAACAAAATTATATTTACCAGATTGCATCCAATAAACATGTTAACAAAAACTTAAAATGTGAACAGTTAAAAATATAAAAATTATATGTACCAATATATAAGATAGTTACTAGCACAATATTTAAAGTGGAAAAAGAAACACAATTACTGTAGCGCTTTCAATTATATGTACCTCATAAGCTACTAGTTCAGAGCTTATGAAAAAACAACTTGCTTATAATATACCACTTAAGCTACTCTGAACTAGTAGCTTAAGTGGTATATTATAAGCAAGTTGTTTTTTCTTCTATAAGTATATGTACCTCTTTAATGTGATAAATGAGGGCAGGCAGCAGCATTTACCAGAGCTGGATATTTACATCCATTCCTGTTGTAGCTATCTGCAGAATATGTAAGAAGAATCTGAGGCAGATTCTGAATCGATTCTTAACTGTTTGTTAAAAAATTCACTTTCACACAAATAAGTATTACTAAATATTGATATTACTTTCCAACCAAAATCACAAAAGTTAGGAAAACATTCATTAAACAAAGCAGTCTACCCATGTGATTTGTTACAAAAGTCATTTTCCCACTGCTACTATTTCCATTTTCTATTTTACTTTTTTTCTCACTTATTTCACAAATGCAACAAATTCGTGGTAAAATAAAATTAAAACAATCTCACAACAACGATCACACAACCATTGAAACAGTGTGTGTTAGAAACCAAAAAATAACTAAAATACAGTCACAATTCTAAACTTTAAACTGAAATACAGTAAAACCTCGATTTTACGGACACCATCCCAAAAAAATAAAATTATGCAACTATTGTATTCATGTTAACTGTCTACAGTATAGCTACATCCAGCATTTCTTATCTGCACTGTGATCGGGAAAGGAATTTATGTGTCAGAGAAAGCGACTGGTTTGTTTAACCTTGGGAATAAGTGACGTGTCAGCAGTGCTGTTCAGTTTGTTGCATTTAGTCAGTTTCCTGTTACGCACTGTTGACGGTATTTTTGTGTCTTTTCGTAAGTTTTTTTTGTTTTACTGTTTGTGTAGTTCTAGCTATGGCTTCATTACAAAGTGTTAATAAATGTAAATGTACAATACTTACTGTAAACTGAAAATAATAGACCAGTTGGAGAAAGGTGTGTCGGTCTCAAAAATATGTTTGAATTTTAAAATTGCTAAGCAGACTGTATCTGATCTTTAAAAGAACAAAGAAAAAGGAAAGAAATTTTCACATGGTTTTCTAGTTGGTCCCTCTTTAAATGAAACTGCGCATAGTCATAAGAATGCTAATTAATGTTTATAAAAAAATTTTACTTCTGTTTTACGGACTAGTCTTGCCCCCTATAGTCCGTAAAATCGAGGTTTTACTGTAGCTAAAACTAAAATTAACGTGATTGACAGTCTTAATGTGATGTCATTGATAAGCTTGATCATCAAATAATTAATAATTGAGAACAATTAGTTGAATCCTAAAATTGAATTATATTAACTCGTTTTATTAATCTCTTAAAAATAATAGAGAAAAAAAACATTAAAAAAATATCACAAATCGTGGAAGCCTCACGGACCGCCTTTTGGATAGCCCTGTTATAGAACTTCATAATTTTGTAATGTTTTAATGAAATCTAATAATCTGAATATAAAAGTCAACATAAATTTTAAATTACATTGATTATGATGAAGTATTTTTGTGTTCGTGTTTCATCTGAATTACAAGATGAAGTATTTTTCTGAAAGTTTCTTTATATTAATTCTATTAGTTGTCATAAAACAGCATATATAATAAATGTTTTCTTTATAGGTATATCATAAGTGGTTTTTGAATGAAAGAAAATACAGACACTGGATAATGAATAATTTAAAGAATGAATGTAAATGATTTTATTAAATAAAATTTTTAAAATTAGATTTTTAGACAATTGTGATTCTTTTGTATTTGTCATTTTTCTTGCATTCTATATGTATTTGGAGGTAGTTCCAACAGCCAATCAATATATTTCATATTTTCATACATCAACTCTTCTTTCACTCCAAAAGGCTGCCTGGATTGCTTAAATTACTTTAAAATAGCAAAAAGATCAAGTCAACATATTTTCAGAAGGGCAATAATACAAAATAATAATTTCATTTATTAATTCATCTGGAGTTATTCCTAAAGGCAACTGCCACTCTTCTTGATTTCCTTCTAAGCCATAGTGAATAAAAAATTTTATTTCGGTTAGACTAATAGGATTTAATATTTGGTGGAGAACTTTTAAAACAGTTTAACACAGCATATCTCCTTATTTTTCCATTTCCACTGCTTTTGTTCACAAGTAGAACTATTATGGTGTAATAAAATATTACAAAGAAAAATCGAGTGTGTAGCCCTATATATACTTCATCAAAACATTTCATTAGAAAAATTTTCAATACAGTATTTCTAGAAAAAATCTAAAAATATAAAATATCTAAAAGTAGTCTGTGTTTTGAACTTTAGCAGGATGTGCCTATTTTTAAATCCTAGCTTTTTCGGGTCCACGTTTCCTCTAAAAACACTGAAAATGGCAGACTGATCTGAAACGAACTGTCCAGTGTTAAATTCTGGTAAAACTTATAAGGTTGGCACTTTAAATCAGAAGATAACCAAACTATAAAAAAATAGTTGCATGTTTTTTTACACAAACGTAAGGAAATTGATATTTTCGGATAATGCGCTTTTAAATAATATACCATGTAGGTTATAATTTTTATGCATTTTTTTACTTTGTGTTGTGTAGAAGTTAGCAATGAGTTTATATTCGTGCAATGGTTCCTTCAAGACCAATGTTGCCAACATTCATCTAAACATGGCACCGCGGCATCGATGTAGGAACTAGAAGTCCCGAATCCCCATTTGTGTTAAATTATGCAATAGGAAATTACATCCAGGTCTCAACACCTACAGTAGAAACGGGCGGGAGAACTCCCACCAAATAACAGTACGCCGGCCTCGAGAATATCTGCCCGACAAGATTGTGGCATTCGCCATGACATCTTACCTCTGAACAATAAATGCAGGAAAAAAATAAGTACTTAAATCTTGATTAATCGAATTCTATTCGCGAGTGAGAGAAACTCGTTTAACCCTTTAACTTAAGGTACTAAAAATATCTGCCAATAACACTTAATATGAGCGCAGTAATTTTTCGTCTATTTTTATTTTTATTAATCGTGATATATTCGTGAGTTTATAAGTTCGAATTCAGAGTGAAAGGTTTTCGAACTTTAATCATTTAACTTGAGGTACCAGGAATTGCGTCTCATACCATCAAACCAACCGCCAAATCGAAAGCGGAAGTTGAGCGCCGCCTGGCCGCCAATTCTGGGTCGAGAATTGGGTGAATAGTCCGATTTGCGATTAAGCATTGCAACTTTATTGAATCAGTAAATTAGTTCGATAGAACTAGTCAGCTAAGTTAATGAACCAATGAGAAATTTTTAACAAGTTTTCTATTTGTTTATTAGCAGAATATGACAGCAAAAGATGATAAAAACAAATTTTTTTCAAGTTTTATTTTAAGTCATATCAGGTAATAAACAAAAGATATCGGTAGCACAGCAATAGGCAAATGATTTTGTAAAAATATCCATAATTAAAAAAAATTTAACAAAGTATGCTTTTGTTGCTCAGTCACATCCATTTTTTGCAGTAGCGTAATCACTAACCTCTTCTTTTTTTCGTTTACTGTTTTATCGTCAAAAGTGTTCTTCCTTTTATCCATTTCGATACCTTTTAAAAGAAAATTCTGTACTATACTATATATATACAGATAGGCCTCGATTAGCGCGACTTAAAAAATTGATACCGTTATTCGGTTAGTTTTATTTTAAGTCATATCAGGTAATAAACAAAAGATATCGGTAGCACAGCAATAGGCAAATGATTTTGTAAAAATATCCATAATTAAAAAAAATTTAACAAAGTATGCTTTTGTTGCTCAGTCACATCCATTTTTTGCAGTAGCGTAATCACTAACCTCTTCTTTTTTTCGTTTACTGTTTTATCGTCAAAAGTGTTCTTCCTTTTATCCATTTCGATACCTTTTAAAAGAGTATATATACATATCTATTTGCATCAAGATGTATAATTACATCCTCTTGAAAGTGTTCTTGCCAAGGAGTTTGATACAATTCTTGCGCGACCTTCAAGATGTATTACAGTAAACTCCCGTATAACGTGCTCTCTTATAACACGAATTCATCTAACGAAATCGCTCTTCTATAACACGAATTGGTGTAATTTTACAACTTGAAAGTGTCGCTCAAGACATTGTCCCTTTCAAGATGGCGTCGCGCACAGGTATCGATATTTTATTGTCATAAGTACTTTTTCATATAGCTACTTGTCGGTTCCGTTTTCGCGATTGATTTATATACCGATTTACTACTAGTAATATAATTAAAAATATTTTGCAAAAATCTCGGATTCCGTGAAAAGCAGAATCTTGCCATATAGTAAACTTCCATTATTATGCAAAAATCTCGGATTCTGTGAAAAGCAGAATCTAGATCGGAATGCAAAAAATATCGGATTCCGTGAAAAGCAGAATCATGCCATGGAGGATATGTCGAAATCCGTGAAAAGCAGAATCTTGCCAATTTTTTTAATCGTTACTTATAATATCCATTAATAACAATTAAAACCAAAAGATGCTTATTTCGTTTCCATGACAACTTTAACAACTTTTCCGTCAGGTTATACAAATCCGTATTTTCGGAGTCCGTATTATACAGTGTCTACGTGTATAAAATATTTTTAAAAATTGAGTTACATTATTATTTTTTATTTTTCTCTTTATTAAAGGAAATCTTCTTGAAAACAAGTTAATTAACACTCTGCACACAATAATATCATATACGAAACTAACGCACATCTCATTAGCAATATGCTATCGGTGCTGGAATTCAGAGACAAGTTTAAATTTGCATAAAATCGTCTGATAATGCGTCTCTCTTATTACGCAATTTTCCTATAACGCGGAACATATTCCCCCGCTTTATACGAGAGTCCGCTATATTTGAGATTTCGAATCATAACTCTACATTGAAGGAAATTTTTTGTTTAGCTGAAATACGATTGACTGATGAAGAAATAAATTAAACTGATTAATGTACAATTTATGGTAATTAACATAAACAAGTACAGTATTCGTAATTTATGGAAATACGCTATAAAAATTTCAAAATTTGATTAAAAAGATAAAGAATAATTAAAAATTTCGGTTTATAAATATTACGTAATTATGTATTGTGTATATTTATACAAATATTAAACTACTATACTGGTATATAGTAAGACTATTCCCATATAGGTCTACTGTATATAATTTATTTTCTGCGTTTATGATTTTTATAATACCTGGTGGTCATAAAATAACGTGAGGTGATCAGAGCCCTATAGCGCGTCATGTATTGGATGAAATGTAACAAAGTTCGGTGGATGTACACAGTGGAAGATGCGGTTTCGATTTCGAAAGAAAACAAATTTACCATAAAATAACGTGAGGTGATTTAGCGCGTCATGTATTGGATGAAATGTAATAAAGTTCGGTGGATGTACACAGTGGAAGATGCGGTTTCGATTTCGAAAGAAAACAAATTTAGTACCAAAAGCCGCCAACAGAGGGATTGTGGAGCTGCAGAAGTGTAGAATGCGTGATTAAGGAATGTGTAATCGCGAAATGAGACAGTACACATCAAGTTTCTGAATAATACATGCTAACGTTTATTGTTAATTATACATGAAGTTCAATATGTCCACCATACAGATATTCCAAGAACTGAATGCGGCGCACGACATCTTCCATGCCGATATGTTGCGCGTAGAAGATGTGCATCGCATGCAATTCTTAGAATATCTGAAGGGTGGTCATATTGAACTTCATGTGTAATTAACAACAAACATTAACATGTATTGTTCAGAAACTTGATGTGTGCTATCTTATTTGGCGATTACACATTCCTTAAGGCCGTGACACACTGAACGCGACGCGAAGCGAGGTAACGTGCGTACAGTGTCTCTTGGACTAGCTTTTCCCGTGCGGCTGCTCGAGTTAACGCGCGTAGCCGCGCGAAAAGAGATGAAAAAGTTGAACTTTGACCAATCAGCACGCGCGAACAATACAGTGCGGCAAGACGCGAAGGAAGCAATCAACCAATAGAAACGAATGTTTTATATACTTGGAAAATGGCGAAAGTTCAACCGTGTAGTTGGGATTCAGATATAGAATTTGTTTTAGAAGTACAAAAAAGACCATATCTATATCACATGAAATTAAAAGAATACCGAAAATATGCTATCACTTCTTTTTAATAACAAATCTACCACACTCCGCAAACGATCTCTATCGGCAAATCGATGATACACGATAAGTAACTCGATTGCAATGTAGACAGGCTGCGGCGCAGTGCAACGCGAAGCGAAGAATGCAAATTTTTCTGTCATCTTTGCTTCGCTTCGCGTCGCGTTCAGTGTGTCAAAGCCTTTAATCACATATTCTACACTTCTGCAGCGCCACAATCCCTCTGTTATCGACTTTTGTACTAAATTTGTTTTCTTTCGAAATCGAAATCGCATGTTGAATGAAACCGCTGTGTACGTCCACCGAATTTTTTTTTTTTACATTTCGTCCAATACATGACGCGCTATAGTGCTCTGAACACCTCACGTTATTTTATGGCCATTTAAAATTAAATATTAGTTTACACGCATCAAAAATTTAATTTTTATATAATGTATACTTAAAATAACATTTTTTAATATCTTAAGATTCCAAAAAAAAAAACAACTTATACTGATTTTCTCCAATTAAAATATGAATATTCTAATATTAAGATGTAATCATAGGCGCCGAGTGCGTAGGATCAACGGAGACAAATAGCACAAAAATTATCATAAATAAATAAAAAGAATTATGCAACATAAAAATATTTTTTATTCCAATCTGTGTGATAACTCCCGTCCCCGTGACAAAAATTGAAAGTTGGCATCGATGGACGCAATATATCAATGTTATCTTTGACTTGACACGTGTTAGGACATCGTATCGTCTCCGAGAAAGTATGTTCGGCTTTACGAAACGTATCAAGCGACAGTTTGGATAAATGGTTTCGGGATTTCTTTTTTTATCAGCATGAAAACAAATATCGTATACTTAAAACTACGATAAAAACTCTTCACTTAAGAGGATAAGAAGGGCTGCTTTAAATTCGATGATAATCAACTGATATAAACTTCTCCTTCAGTGACGTTCCTAGTAGAGAAAACTTGCCTAATTCGTATTCCCGCTGTTTCTCCTAAACTAAGACACTTAAACAGGCATTTCTAGCGGTAGAAAGTGTAAATAACAATCAGCTATGCACTCGTAAACAAACCAGGACATGTGCGGTCACTTCATGAAAAAATATAAAAAAAGATGTTTTTTGGTTACTTTTCATTAAAATTTTTGCTTGACTCTTAAGGATTTTATACAAAAACACCTCCGAACTCGTGTAGGGAATCCAAGAGGGAATCGTAAAATGGCATCCATTATTACGTTACAGCGCCATCTATGAATTCTGTCTTTTTAGAGGAACTACAATTTCAATGTTATTTCTATTCTTTAATTTTTAAATTATTAATAACAGCAAATAATTTGAGCTGTCGTAGACATCCAAAAATTAGACCTTTCTAAAGATATCCTATTTATAGAAATCGATACAGCAATTCAACCGAAGAGGGACATCCAGCCAACCAGCCAGGTTTGACTATTAATAATATAATAATAACTATTCGTGAGAATCAGTGATACAAATTTCTGTATGAAACTATGTCTATTTTCAAATTTATTTCTCGTTTTTACATCAACGGTCAGTGCCCTATAGTCTAACACCATAAAATTGAATTCAAGTCGACCTATGTGCCTATTTCGTACCACCATGTTAAGCTTAAATTGTACCAGTACGATTTAAGCTTGCACATGACTTAAGTTTATCCTAAAACTGTTATGGATTTTGTTTTTGATAAATATGAAGGTATTATGAGAAATAAAAATTCATAGTAAATCAAATATACAATGTGGATGAGAGAGGTCTTACTACAGTCCACAAACGAAACTTGAGAGGGCGCACTGTTTAAATTATGTGTAAAAAATAATTGTATATTTCGACAACAACAATAATAATAATAATAATTACAAAACACAAAATGTGTCAGTGCAGTTTACGCCCTTTAAATATCAGCGCACTGTGCGGGCGCTCTGTTCGATCACATGTTGAACCGGCCCTGGTATGATACAATGAACACATTGGAAAATATGGGAGGCAAGTTTCTCCTATTAGTGTCACCCCTCTACCCTCAATACTATATAAAGTGTTTGGACGTTAGAAAGCAAGTAATTAAGAGTTCATAAGAGATATTTATTGTTAGAACTTAAACGTTAAAAGCCATATATACGTATACTAGGTACACAGTGCTTATTTTGTACCATATTTAAGTGATACACAATTATTTCCACCATAATCTATGACGCCGACTTTCGCATCGTTCGTCAAGCGTAGGATTGATTGCTTTGTTTCTCTGTTAAATTAAATTTTATAAACTTTTAAATAAAATTAATTTATCGAATTTTATGTGGAAAGAAACAGCAGTATCGTATTATTTACCAGGGGTCAAACTTTTTGCAAAATTAAAAATGATTTTATGGACGTATCTGGAAAAAAGTGTACAGCAATTAAAAAGGAAACAAGGAAGTTAAAGGAGGAAACAGAATATTTATCATTTGTAATTACCGAAAAACTAAACCGTTTTTTATGCAGTCTACTATAAATCTACCATATTTGTGCGTGATCCCGATTCATAGTTGTCTATCTTCTTTATATACAGGTACTCCTCACTTAACGACCAAGTTCCGTTCTCACGACTTGGTCGGTAAGCGAATAACTTGTTCGTATACATTTAGAACAAGTTACTCTCCTAAGTTCTCATGGTTGTAAAGACATTTATAACTTAATTATGCACAAAAGTATTTTTCTTCGTCAGATTTTTGGAACTACAGTGCGGGGATTACACGCAATAGAAGTCGTAAGCTACGCATATTGACGAAAATCAAATTTTTCATTAAAGAAAAAAGTCATAAGTTCTGACGTAAGTTCGAGCAGTCGTTAAACAGGTAGATCGTTAAGTGAGAAATACTGTATTTTCAATTTTTGATGACATTTATCTGTGCTATTAACTTATATACCTTTTCTCTCACATATACAAGTGGACTCGCGCTTTACGAACCTCCAATTTACGAACTTTTTTGAGAATCCGTACGAGTTCGTAAAAGCGAGATTCCAGTGTATATAGTCTAAATAAATACGGTATTGACAAATTACCATATGTAAGGTTTTGAAGTTGATGTTTCAGGTATCATTTTTGTCCTTTCATGAAGCATTAACTCTGATTTTCCATTCGTTAACATGATATCCAGATTAAAGCTTAATAATATTACGAAGATGCGCAAGTTTTGTCATTTAAGTTTACCTAAAATTCCACATTTTTTTTTAATTATTTTCTTACTTATTTTAAACTATTCCTCAATAGATAAAATTTTACGCGAAAAACTGTACTTTACTGTCATTTTAAGCTTATGTTTAACTAAATTTTATAGTATTATCGGATTATTTGATAGGAGGAAAGTTATAAACCAACTAATCTACGTCGGCACCATTTCTTACTCGGTGGGACGTCAAAGCTCGAGGGTATGATGTCACTCCAATTTAATGATTACAGGTATAGGCCTAAAGGATGAAAGAAAACATTACAAAATCATCTTTTTCTTAGGCTCCATTTTATCTAGATGACAGATCGAGGGTATAGGTTACTTGGTTTGCCTCTTTAACCCAATTTTCCACCAGCGGAAGAACCCGATCGAGAACGTACCTCGACCGAACAATAAAATTTCGATGGCAGGTGTGAGAAAAATAAAACTTACCTGTCCTCTGAAAGTGTCTACTACTGCCAGAGCCACTGATACTATTCCTCTTTCGTCTGATCCCAGATGGGGACCGTCTCGTCCTGCCGTTGCCACGTACACCGCTACCAGGTGTACCGCCGCCGCCATGGCTACTAATCTACCGCCGCGCCCCAGAGATAGTTACTTCTATTGGCCGGCCGTCGCCACGTGTCGCCGCACGGTTACCTGGGACAGGTAGCTCGCCGATCCCCACCTGAGGGAGATGACTTTACTGGACTTGGCGGTGAGATAAACCGCGATACGGAAGAAAAGGAACGACTGGTTGTGATATGTATACTAGAAGGCGTCTCCTCGCTTCTCCCTCCTGTCAGAATAAACATCAATGATTCCAGGTGAAAAATATTGTTGATAATGCTTTCGTTTACATTATCCATCCCACAAACATACAGCTAAACTAATATTTCCAGTTAGTGCAAAAAATTATCTCTTTTCACACCTGGGATCATCTTGTCCCATTCGAGCTCTGTTTAATTAACCAATTGGACTTTAATCTCAATTTATAGAAGATATTGGTGAAAAGCAGTTCCACCTATCATCATCCAAAGGCGGAGCTTTCTCTTTGTTGATTATGTTTCAGATACTGTGAAGAAGGCGGTCTTCTTAACAAGAAGGTTGGACCAAATCTGACTCCGCCTCTTTTAACTCTGCATTAATTTAATGATTTGTGTATAGATAGATAGATACGAATCTCCTCAAAAGAGAGAGATTTTCTGCCATGTTTTTCCTCGTTACATCTAAAAGGGGTGACCTGAAATGTCTGAAATCGTTGATGAACTTCAGATGACATTTATTTTTCCTATCCTTAATCTATTTTCCTGTTTTGTTTTCCAATATAATAATATCGAAATCCAACTTCCCTGTCAACCAATTGGATTTCTTTTAAATTCGTTACCATCTCTTTAACCTTTTAATTAATATTTATGCAAATTTTGCATGAAAAACGTTTTTCCAAAAAAGTGAAACGAGAAAAATGCATTAATTCGTTTGAAATAAACAAAATAGAAGAAAGTGGGACAAGAATGATCAATTTTCTCAGAATTTTGATTATAAATTCGTAACTATTTGTGCAGAAATCTATAAATTTTTTCAGAATTTTGATTATAAATTCATAAATATTTGTGCAGTAAATCTATAAATTTTAACCAAAGAAAATAATGTTACGAATGAACACTTTGATACTAAAATAGTTACTCAATAATTTGAAAAAATAGCATTGAGATGTAAAATTACTCATCATAACTTACGGAATAATTAGCTAGAATATTATCATTCAAAACTATCAAATATTTTACGATTTTATGCATATTTTTTATTATTTATACTTAAGCTATAAATTATATGTAATTTAGATTGGAAAATTAAGATGATTGGCCAAAGTAGATCACGAAACATCCCATTTATCCATCTTAGCCTATTAGATCTTTTCTTTAAGGAATTAAATTAAATGGAGACCATACATGAATATTCTGTTTCAAATTATGACATATGCATTCTATAGATTAAATGAACGAAACCTCATTTAAGGTACTAAAGAGCAATTTGGTACCTTCAATGCAGCTCCTACTATGAACCATCAATAATTAATATGAGTTATGATTTAATTTAACTACCCATAGATACTCGTATATAAGTTAAAAAAAATTTTTGAAGACTGCAATGTTTTTATACAAAAGGCAAAATCATAAATCGGAAAATTTTTCGAAAGATTTTAAGCAATCTCAGTCGCGGTTTTGTGCTATCTGCCCATATTTATTCCTGACAGTTAAATATAGTATAATGCACAAATATCATCTGAAATATATAAAATGATCTCATTGTCTCCTTTCTGTGCTAATAGCGTGTATTATGGTAACGACAGGATCCGCCATTATTCCTGAAAATACTATTTCTGGTTTCTATTCAAGGAAATTTACGCACAGGCACTTGAAGCGCCAGCCAGGTATTTTGCAGGTATAGGAGCCCAAAATTAAAATTTGGCGATTACTTTTTAAGAACTTACGAATTTTATATTGCAGTAAATAAATATCGAGATCAAATTAAGGTACTTGAATAGATTATATAAATAAAAATCAAAACAATTTTTGCCTTCATTGAACTCAAACTAACAATATGCCATGATTCATACCTGGATACAGAAGGTTCCCGAGTTACCATGATTTTATTTATGACAATCCATACTTACAATGAAAATCTGTATTTATGATGGATGCCATCAATGATTTTGCAATAATGGTGGCCAATTGTCAGAATAACTGAGTTGTCACAAGAATAGAAGTGTGTTGTATATCCATCATGCAATATTTGTATTTAATTTTGGGTCTCATGCCTCCAAATTTTTGTGTCGACTCAACAGCATTGTTCAATTTATTCTCAGAGCACAGTAATGTACAGGTAAAAAAATTTGTTGGAAAATATATTTCATATATGTTTGAGATATGCTATTTATGACATGAAAAATTTTCTTCCATACATAGAAAAATAATCAACCTCATCTTAAATGCAGTTTTGATGAATTCGACTAGAGCATTGATTCAAGGCCCCATGATCCAACTCTTCTTGGAAATTGTATTTTTTTTTTGTTGTGATCTGGTAAGGGTGTGTAGTTATTATTTTTAAGGAAATCGTAGGATTCTGGAGTTTTTATTCTCAACAAAAGACACTGTAGCAACCATTCTGGTGTTATTAAAAGGCTCCACACTACAACTTTGCACTGGGCCTCACTTTTTCTTGGGCTGGCCCTGGTAAAGTTCTATCTGTGGTAAAGAACACACAGATAGGAGTAATTCATAGTTGGATGTGGAATGGATATGATTATGTAGTAGTCATCAATGATCCGGAAGTAGTATTAGAAAATAATTGATTATATTTGCTATAAACTTTATTATGTTGGTTTGTGCTAAATAACTAAATTACTAATGGATACTTTTGACAGCAGCCATTTTTAGCTCAACTAAAAACTGGTTCAAAGAACTTGGTCAGGCTTGAAACTTCCTGAAAAAATGATATGTGACACCCAGTATTGAATCTGGATTCTTCAAGCTGTTAAATGCAGCCAATGCTAGAAACTTGGCTTTAGAAAAATAGCTTAAATCATTTCATCTTTTTATATTATGTTTTCTCTAGTTTTGCTCATATAAAGTTCTGGTAGTCACAAACAGAGCCAGATTTGCATTTTTGGGGCCCTAGGACAAGTAAGGCTCTGGGGCCCCTAAAAATTCAAATCAGCTATGTCTAATTTTAAAGGCTCCGTACCTAAAAATTCAAATCAACTACGTCTAATTTTAAAGGCTCCTTATAACTTATAAGGAACCTTTAAAGTCTAATTTTAAAGACTCCTTATAACTTATAAGGAACCTTTAAAATTTTAGTTTCAATCTAGCTTCCTTATAACTTATAAGGAACTTTAAAATTTTACTTTCTATCTAGCACTTGTCTAATTTTAAAGGCTCCTTATAACTTATAAGGAACCTTTAAAATTTTGTTTAATTTTAAAGGCTCCTTATAACTTATAAGGAACCTTTAAAATTTTACATCTATCTAGCACTTTAATAAAAACCCATTTTTTCTTATTAAAAGTTTAGATTATCTAGCACTTTAATAAAAACCCATTTTTTAAAAGTTTATAAAAGTTGAAAACTGATTGATAGTTTTGGGGTTCTTAAAATCTTGGGGCCCTAGGATGCAGCCTAGTCAGCCTATTGGTAAATCTGCCCTTGGTCACAAAATACACAATTTACTTGTTTAAAGAATAAACAGCATATATTCAACATTACTGTTTGCTACTATTTTTAAAAGCATATTGTATATTCTGAATTCTGATCATTGGGGAACATAGCATCATTTATAACATTGAACACAATTTTCCATAGGTACAGAATTATGACAGATTCAAATTATGACCAAAATTTATGAATGCAACCTCAAAAGTTGGGATCTCCTGTAGTTATTTTCCTTGCCATTATCAAATGCTTTTAAGTATAAAACAGTATAAATAGTCTTTGACCTATGACTAATTGTACTTACAATGTGATATCATTGATAATGTCTATTACTAGTCAATGCAATTGACCTGGATTCAATTCCTGACCTAATGGCTTAATATGTTAAAAGCATCCTTTTTGTGTTTATGAAATTTATTATGATAGAGTGTAATAATAAATATTTGGAGAGAGTAATCCATAAATTTTGGGCATTTCCAACTTATGACAGCAGGGTTTGAAATTCTTAGAAAGGAACTGTTGTAAGACAAGGACTCATAGTAGTATATCATTCTAGTACCTTTTAGCAACACTATTTGGGGCCTAATAATTGCATTTATATAGTATATGCACGTTTTTAAATTCTTACTCTGATTGAGGGTCTGCAACTTAATATAATAGTGGAAAAAATTATTGCACTATTATTGTTCCATAAGTAGCATATTCAGCTATTCAGGAGCATATGTGGAATTATTATGTACCGGCAATGTTCAATAATAGCAAACAATGCATGCATGCAATAGATGCATGTCTTTTATTAATTGGATATTTATAAAATGCAAATAAAATATTTTATCAAGCAGTTTATTTTTTGCAAAAATAATCATTTTAAAAATATCACTTATATTCTTTAAAATTTCATATATATGCTCATTATTTTTATATAGCCATTTCATTTATCAATGCACATATTTATAGATGTTGAATTTAAACATTGTTGGATTTATGTGATTTCCAACTTACATGAAAATTTTCAGAATGAATTAAGTGAAGAAATAGAGATCTACCATACTGTATTTCAAATCTGGTTACACTTTATTTTGAATGCTTGTAAAATTTTAATAATAATAATAATATACAAAAATCAGCTTGTTAAACCAAAGATTCATAATGTAAATTTTGTAAAATAATAGTTTTATATAAAAACTTACCAAACACTCTAAAAATAACAAACTGCATTCCAAGGGCAAAAGACCTTTCTTCTTGACTTACAGATCTATAAAAAGAAATTATAATTAATTATTATTCAAAAAAATTAAAATTTATTATATTAGCATAACTGTTATTATAATCGTCATGGAAATTCGATATTTTATAGAAATTAAAACTACACATCACTTGCATAAAAAATTAAGTTATGATTTATTAAACATTTCAAGTGGAATTCTTTCGCTGCATGTTTAAATAATATAAATTAATGTTACGAAATATGATGATTAATTTATCAGTTAGGTTATTATAAATTCATACTGATTAAATTTCCTTCATATAAACAATATTAAAATTAAAATGCTTAAAAGCAGATGTAAACATTCCTCATATCGGTGTTATAAAATGATTTATGCATCCCGGAAGAATTGTTTACATTTTGTTTTTGTTTCGGTTGACATCTCCGCGATAATTTTTTTTTTTTTTTTTTTTTATAAATTCCGTTTTGAATATTCATTAATTCGAATTATTTTCCTCCACATTTAACTTGTTTAATTATAATAGTTAAAAATACACGAGATGTTGCATAAAAATAAAATATATTTCAACGAAAATGGAATTAAAAATTCGCATAATTTATGTTTTAAATAAAATCACAAATCTCTATTTAGTTTACAAATTTATTCTGGCATTATAATATATATATAACTTTAAATAAATTCTTTAAAAGTGTTTAGGATAAAATTTTTTTTTTCTTTCGTCATTACTTAGTTTTTTAAGAAAATAAAACCTATTATTTTACTTAAAATAATTAAAACTTGATGGAAAAAAATGACAGTCTTCATTTGAAAAAATATTCAGATGAAAATTATCGTTCAGTTAACGTTAATTATTAATGGTAATCAAGAATACGAATGTTATTAATATGTGAATATTTAATATTATGAATAATAATATTTGTCTCATAAACTAGACAATTATAAATAATCAAACATTTCTATTCAGAGTTAATTTTCAATAAATAATCAGTCTATCTACTGCATAACATATTTTTTGTCCGACATTTTTCCGAGAACAAGAAAATGGCAACACTGGGTTAGTTGTTTTCAACAGAAACATTGAAAGACATGTGTCTATGTTTTCTGTCTACATTTCTGCCACTAATAATTTTGAAACTAATTGGCAGATTTTTTTTCGAAATTCGTTAGAAATAATTGAGCCGTTATATGTGATCTCACTCCGAATTTTTAGTCCTGCAGCATTAACCATTAAAAAATAATAGGGATTCTTTCTTTCTAAAATATTTTCTTTAATAACCTTTGAAATAAATGATGTATTTTATGAAATTTAGGAAGAATATTTTATATCAAAGATGTCTTCGATGTCGCATTAATTAATCCTGCAGCTTCAGCTATTTAAAAATGGCGGATGTTCGAACTTCTGAGATTTTTTGTTAAAAACTTTTGAACTATTTGATAGATTTTAATAAAATTTAGTAACGATATCATGTCATTAAAGATGATTTTTGTCAAATATTTTTCCACGCTTGTTAATCATTAAAAAAATTAGTTAGCATGTACAAAGTTAGACGATTAGTTTTTCTAAAAGTGTCTATTTATTTTATAAAATTTCACAGCAGTGGTTCATAAACTTTTTGACATCACAAAACACTTTTGTTTGTAAAGAAAATTTGTGGAACACTATATCACTAAGATCATAAAACAAACAAAAATATGCATGAACATATATTTTACTAAAAATTATACATTACACATTAATAACAGTAAAAAAACATTAATTAAAAAGCATTTATTCTCAAGAATTGTAACTAACTCTTTTAGAAAAATGGATCACTTTTAATCAACTTTAATGTGATGCCTAAGCTAATCGTCTTTTGCAGATTTAAGCCAATTAATGCCATTTTGTCAGGTCTGATATGTGATAAACCTATCCTTCATCAATATTATTGAGTCTTTAATAAATATAAAAACTAAAAAACACCAATGTTGAAAAGCCTAGTTCACACAAATCTGTCGTCAAAAATTGTAGCAAAATCTTAAGTACTGTTGTGGGTAAGCATGCTTAACAGTTTATTCAAAAATGCAAGTTGAATATATTCCCAACTATTTTTGGCCTACTGTCCCTTTTTCGAAAAAAAATTACTCACTGCCCCTTTTCAGAAAAAACATAACTCCTGTTCTTGAAATCAATAATTTAATGTTTGCAATATAAAAAACAGCAACATATTATAGAAAAATGATATTTTTGCATTATAGAGTATAGACTTGTCAAAAATAAAAACTTTAATTCAATCAGAATGTGTGAATTAAAAAATTGCGAAAATTTTTTAATAAAAACTCTGGCTCACAGCCCGTATGAAGTCTGACACCGTCGGAAAACATGATACCACTGCCAGGTTTTAATCTTGTCATGATCTGTGCAGACTTGTAAATATAAGATTTTTGTTGATCGAGCCGGAACATACATATACTGTGGTACTCCATGTGGTGCACTGAGCATGCTGTAACTCGTTCATGTACTAGTCAAAAAAAGTATTAAGAACAAAGCTATAATGTAAAAATACCTACCTTTAATACAGACTGATCTTGCTTAAAAGACATTTAGAACTATTTGTTGAAACAACATTCGATGATTTTTAATATTAATCAAACTTATCAGCACATTCTTGCAAATATTGCCCAGGGGGTGGCAGTTGCAGTTGGTCCTCAATGCCCCCTAAATTTGCATTAGACCAAAAAAGCACCCTTAAATCTCTTCAGTGCCCACTGGTGGGTGGTACCGACCCCATTGGGAACCACTGGTCTACATTATAAAATGCATACTGCGCAGTATGCTAAGATCATTCAACTAGGCCTCACTTTCATAATTTTGCAGAACATCAGTGTTCTGGGAAACATCAGTTAAGAATCACTGATGTATAATATATTTATTATCTTAATAGAACTATGAATATCTAATTACTAGTTATTACAGATATTTATAGTAATAGTTATTAAAAATTTTCATGTAAATGTCTACAGCTATAGTATCTTACAACTTTGTATTACAGTGAAGAATTGATTATGATTCTGAAAATCAGTACATAAAGCTGTTTTTTTTCATAGATTTGTATTTCAAGTTTACATTAAAAAAATATTTTATTATTTGTTCCAATGCTACCAAAAGTGTAATATTCATAAAAAGTTTCCAATATTTATGTAAATGAAAATCATGAAAGAAATTCAAATAACTATTTCATATCTAAAAAATATATTTTTTGTTTTGTTATTTTTACGTGTTTTTTTATTTTCTTGTTTCAATCTAAATTTTGATTAAAATTAATTTTTATTCCAAAAAATAGTTGTAAATTATAAAACTAATGAAAATATTTGAAATGCAAAATGCTTTCAGAAGTTTTTCTTAGAAGAAAATCTAAGGCATTATACACAATTTTATGTAATTATTGTTATTTTCTTACAATTTTTACTGCTTTCCTTGTTATTGCAATGTTTGGTTTTTCTAAATTTTATTATTTTTCTTTAATTTTAATATTTTCATTCGAAAATATTAAAATTAAAGAAAAATAATAAGGCCAGTTTTAACATTCACTTTACCTTTAATGGCCCTTCCTTACCATCTGTGCTAGCTTCCTTTGACCTATTATTAAGAATTTAATGCCAAAATATGCTTTATAAGTATATTAAAGCGGAATGATGTAAGCAGATTAATGAGCACTGAAGGAATGTAGTTTGAATTTGATTAAAAATTTTCCAAATATTAGAATTTTAGAATGTTTCCTGTGAATAAATAACTATTAGTTTGTTAATGTAAGCTATTGGTTTATTTAGCTGTAAATTTTTCCACTGTAAATTAGTGCTGAATTGGATTTGTAATTCTTTGTTATAAAGTAGAACAGGGGTGGGCAAAAGGCGGCCCGTGAAGGCATCTTATACGGCCCGCCTCATGAACTAAAACAAATTACAGTTTCAAGGTACACATTTGTAAAATTCTACTTGAAAAGAGAAAGTAAAATAATGGATACTCTGTAATGTAAAATAATGGATATTGGCGTTAGTGTACACATACACTACCGAGTTACTCCAAACTTTGATGATTTAATTAACCATGAGCATAGAAAATTTCACCATTCACATTGAATTGTAAATTTGTTTTTACAAAATTAAGTACGTAGGTACCTAACATTTTGTAACATTCTGATGTAATAGGTTGTTAGCGATCAGTCAGTTTGATAAAATATTTATGTTTTAAAGAAAAAAATAATTTCTACAGATGCTTTTGAACACTTTGCAAACAAACAAAAACTAAGAAAATAAAAAAAAATATATATTTTTTAAAATAACATTGATACACGAATATATTCTTTTTGTAAATATCACAAAAGTGGTTACACACATTAGCAAGATTGAGAAAAACATGTGCAAATAAATTGGCACAAGGCATTATTCTTGTCTCATGTGATGGTGAGAGGAATATGTTTGTGCAAGAATAAATCTTGCTTGAACTTGAATAGTCATTTTATATCAAAGTAGTTTTATTAATTATTAATAGATTAGCTAATGTTATCATCAATAATTTCATTACATAATAATAATTAGGTTGGTTAGGTTAGGTTAGGTTAGATAGGTTAAGCCGCAATATCACACAAAGGATATACTAATCACTATCACTATCACATTACATATCACTATCTAATAGCGGTCACTTATAGAGCCCATCACAGGCTGGCCAACACCCATGATGGATTCAACCGGATGGTTGAAGGATGGGGTTCAACGAGCCGGGCTCAGACCCCTCCTATAAAACTGGAGATGTGGGACCCGGATCCTCCAGGATGGCAAGCCACAGCTTTACCACGCGGCCATCAGGCCGCATAATAATAATTAATAATTACATTATTACGGCGCCCTAAGGTTAAATTCGTGCTTAGGTACTTTTCAATTTTTATACGGCCCGCTTCAACCTGAAGATTGGTTTAATCCGCCCTCGGCAGAAAATAATTGCCCACCGTTCTAGACATTCGATATCGAATTATCGATTGGGAGACTTGTTAGTAGCTGAAGTAGAAGTTCCTTCTTAGTAATAACGTATTGGTTTGTAATTTCATACTGACAAGGGCTCAGTAGAGTTGAAAGTGCTTTATAATAAAGGAGTTTAGTTTGAAAACGAAGTGGTTATTTCTTTCCCTGCTTGAAGAGCTTGTTTTAATGTATATATAAAGAAGATGGAGCAGTGTAATGATCTGATAGATTCACTTTTCTTGTTTCAACAAGAACATAGACCACCTTTAATCCTGTAGTGTAAAGTGGAAGTTTAACAAGTGAGTTGATCAGAAGATAGTCGGATGCTTGCAATTGACTGGTAGTTCGCAATCTACTGGTTGGGCAGCCCTGTGCTAGAGCAATATCATTTACTTTGAAGGATCCAGAATTAATTCCACATTCCATTGGCCTTTACTTCAGGGATGTGGACCATTGATCTCAACCTTCTTTGTATAAGTGCATCACAATCTGGCCAATAACTCCTAACTAGTCTTTGTGAGATCCTGGAGACCCCCAAACAGCACTCCCTTGTTTTGTAGAAATGTTATAAAATTATGTTAAAATTTAAATTAAAAATTAAATGTAAAATTTTGAAAAAAAATAATAATACTTAATAAAAATTAATCATTCCATTGGACGAGGATCTTCTCTTAATTCCTTATTGAGCATGAGAAAGTTCCTTATTACAAAGTCCAATAAAAAACAGACTTCCTTGTAGAAAAGAGAAGAGAATCAGAGATAGAAGTTCATAATTTGGAACAGCTACAACAGAAAAATGTAAGTTTTTATGACGGGAGTTAAACCCACCTCGTCGACTACCACTAACGGAGACAAGAGAGGATGGACGATAGCACAACAGCGAAGACAGCCGATTCATGTTCAATAGTAGTGACAACAAAGATTAAGAAAATAAGAACTATGAACTGAGAGGACAATGGACATTTAGGTTTTTCTGTATGGACTACTACAACATGAAATAGTGTACAATCAACAAAGATCTCTCCCAGGTATGCAGAAGATTACGGTGAACTCAATTTCTCTCTCGGAAAAATATATTCATTGTAAAGTTAGGTTTAGGTTAATTTTTTTTATATTCAATATTAATTGCTAAATGTAAATAAATACATTTTTAAGTTTTATGTTTGAATTCTTATACTTAGTAACTAAAATGTATTTATTTACATTTTAGTTACTAAGTTTTACATTCGAATTCTTGTGCTGAAGATGGCTTAATAAAGCTCGAATTCTTATACTTAGTAACTAAAATGTAAATAAATACATTTTAGTTACTAAGTTTTACATTCGAATTCTTGTGCTGAAGATGGCTTAATAAAGCTGAAAGATCTTCAAGTTCAATAAAATATATTTTCCGCTTTTGAAATGAGCTGAATTATTTACATTGAATAAGAAGTGGGAAGAAATTATGTATTAGTAAATAAATACACTTATATTTTTGTTTATAATTTGATTCTGAGTCAATTTCCAAACCCAGACCTCAGCATTATGAATCCGTATGCCAAAATCCTGACTTTTCTGATGTCCCCTGCAGTACTCACATCATCTTATCTAGATTCATCAGTTATAATTCAATATAGAACAAACTTTTTGTCATTATAGCATAAAAAGTTGTTTATATTCCTAATTTTTCCAAGAAAACTGTAATAGGATCTATCAACATTATAAATAATATATAAATTGTCTACTTAAAAGATGAAAATTTAATATTATTATTGTAAATCATGATCAGTAATATTATAGTAGAGGCCTGATTATCTTAATGTGGACAAAGGAAGCTTTAGATAATCAAGAACTTGGATAACAAAGTTTATTCAGTTTCAGTTTTTTCTCAGTTTTATTAAATAAACTGGATTTGAATATATTAACATGATGAAATATATTCATTTTCAAGTTAGACTTACTTATTGAATAGAACTGGAATATGCCTTGGACATCAGATCTGATGCATTCAGATCAGATTTGAGCAGGTTGTCAGCTCACCTCTCTCATTGGAGATCTATTTGTGGATTAAGGCAAGCAAAGACATTTATTTTAAATCCTCTATTACAGAGAATTAATGAAATGCTTACATTGCATAAAAATCACGTAGAATTGTTACAGAGCACTGTCATCTTAGACATCTTCACCTTTGCTGAAGATGTAAGGGAGAAAATGAAATTCTTCTTTATATATTGTGTGTATGTATATGATCTTCTGGAATTACATTTTCCTGCACCAGAAAATCTTTTTACAGTTCCATTGATGATGATGCCATCTTTTGTGTGGAAAACAGGACTTTTTATGGGATGATCCTATTAGGATACATCCCATAAAAAGTCCTGTTATAAACACAATAGATCACTGGCTGGTTGTGGTGTTAGGGCTATTTAGAGCCCCCCTTTCTGCAATCATCATATTTATTGAATATGATTTATACAGGTTATATACAGATGATTTATACAGATTATATACAGGTAGTCCTCGACTTACAGCCAATTTGTACTGAAAACAGATAAATTCTGTTATTGGTCAATGCAATTAACCTGGATTATTTCATACAAAGTCAGAACAAAGTCTTAAGATATGGAAAGCATCCTTTTTGTGTCAGATTCTTGTATTTTTAATATAATAAACTTAATGAACACAAAGTGGTATGTAATAATAAATATTAGTATTGGGGAAATCCATAAATTTTGGACATTTCTGAATTCCAACCATTTTTGACTTATAATGGCAGTGTTTATAACTTTTTATTGAAATTTCCACAATTCCTGCATCACATAGTGATGTTTCATCAGAGGAATTGTTCACCCTCATTGCAGTAGTCATCAAATCCTGCAAGTTGAGTCCATTCACTCTTCCTTGTTGTGTTCAGTCAGCTATTAGTATCACTAGCTTACATCCCTCAGCAATTAAAAAACTGAATTATAGCTTGCATATCCTGCTTGGATGGATTTTCAATCATACCAACCATTAAGAAAGTAAACTATAAGCACTACAAGCAGTTGAGAAGTAAAAAATCAATAAAAAACTTTTTTTAAAAAACTTTAATAGTACAAACGCTTTTAAAGTTTTTTAAAAAACTTTAAAAGCGTTTGTACTATTAAAGTTTTTTATTGATTTTTAACTTCTCAACTGCTTGTAGTTTACTTTCTTAATTACCTGAGTTTAAGCAGTGTTAATAAGTTTTTTTATGCATACCTGCCATCTTCAACGTTACATTATGTGTTTAAAAATGATGCAAGTGCACAATTTAAGAGCATTGTGCATGCCAACACATGCAACTTCACTTTAATAACTGGGTTCCAAAATTGAAATGTCAAATGATCACATGGCATATTTGAATGGGTTTCATTTGAACACACCATATAATCATATTTAAAAACATTTGATGTAAGTTTATAAAAGAATATCTGTATAAATAAATGATTAAAAAAGTGTCTGAAAAGCAATTTTAGTATTGTATTGTATATCTCTTTGATATTAGTATTATCATAATTATTGAATTATCTGAACTATTCAAATTTAAAAATGGTTAACAGAAAATATTCAAATTAATAAAATCTTTTGAATTTTTAAAATATCAAATGATGTGTGTCAGATTCCATGTCCATATATTTGATTGAAAGAATGATCATGGTTTGAAGAAAAATTGCCTAATACTGATAATGTTTGTATAACATTGTGATTATGATAAACAATTACTGATATTTGATGCTAATTATAGTTATACACTAACTTCATTATCATTTAATAGAAGAGAAGAGACTAAATAAAAACATAATAAAATGAATGAAAAATGCTACTAATAATGTACTATTATAAAATAAGTGAAAAAATATTGCATATGTTTTTTCAGGATTTAACAGTACATAAGACCATAAGCATTTAGGTTAGCAGAGGGGACTTGTAATCACTCAGAAAGCAATGATGTTAGGAGGAGATAGTATAATGGGATTTGAAATATAACAAATTAAAATGCACAATTGTTTCTCAATTATAATTAATAATTTCACTTTAAAAAAGAGAAAGCATAAGTATTGTTTGATCATAAGTATTGTGTGATTTATAAATACACATTCAAGAACTGCTTTACTCTTATACTATAAATCAATAACTCAGCACTATTTAGCAATATAGAAAAACAGTTTTTATTCTAATAAACTTGCAAACGTTTTCGGTCATAGACCATCATCAGGCACAATCACCAAATCAAACGAAATTCTACCATTTGATTCAATTTTCATTGTAGAATTCCGTTTGATTTGGTGATTGTGCCTGATGATGGTCTATGACCGAAAACGTTTGCAAGTTTATTAGAATAAAAACTGTTTTTCTATACTGCTAAATAGTGCTGAGTTATTGATTTATAGTATTGTGTGATGATGATTTAAAAATTATTACAAAAATCAAAATAGATTTAACAAGAAATTTTCAAAATGATTCTTTAGGCTGATCCAAAACAGGCCCATATATCCACATCCTTCACTTATTCAGCCAATCCATGCACTATGGGCTTTGTCAGATATTAAACATAGCTAATCCAAAGGATGACAAAAAGATTGATAATACTGAGAGTATAAACAGTGAAATATTATCACTGTTTATAAATGTCAATACTATCATTCTCTCCATCTTCCTTTTGTTTTCACTTTTTCCATAAATGAATATCTATTTCTAAATTTAATCTGATTTCAAAGAAAAATTCATATACCATAGTTTAAGAAAAAAATTATATCCTTGTTAATATTTTCTGATCAGAAAGATGCTTTTTAAAAATATTCACAAAGTATAGTGTTTACAAATATTCAAGTGCCTAAGCATTGTAGATGCATAATTTTTTTTTTTAATACAAAAATCTGCTAGAAATTTTTTTCAATTAAAACACACAAAAAACATTTCAAATGGAAACATTAGAAATGTTTCCATTTGAAACATGGAAACATTTTTGTTTTTTTTTTTGTTTTTAAAGAAAACAATGTAAAATTATTTTCTTTAAAAACAAGAAATATATAATAAAGTATTATTTTTAAGTATATATCAGATTAGTGATTGCAAATTTTCCAACTTTTCCTATAATCGGTAATTCGGTAAAATTTTCAAACAAAACCGGTTTACCGGTAAATTACCGGGAATTCTTTAAATTGTGAATATAAAATAAAAATTCATAATAATAAGACATTTTCGTTGATTCTTGTATACTGTGACAAAAGCATATGAAAAGAAATTGTATTATGAACATAAATGTAATACATTCTGAACACACTTATAATTTATTAAAAATTGTTGAATTTTATTTGTATTATATAAATAAAATTCAACAATTTTATAACGAATTATAAATAATACGGATTAACCAAATTAAACAAGCCAAACTTCCGCTGGCAGATAAAGTTTAAATTATACTTTTTACAACGATTATTATTTTTTGAACCAAAGCTATGGTGCCACCATCTGTTGAATTAACAAACTAACAGGGGATATAAACTAATGGTTTATCCCCTGTTAGTTTGTTGTTATTATATGATTATAAATAATACTTATAATTGAATAATTTTTCACAATGAAAACAATTACAGTATAAAATAAATAATTAAATACATGATCTATTTGTCAACTTGTTTTAAAAAATAAGCACATAAGAAACATAACTGATCAACACTGATCTAATTTTTGTACAAAAAAATCCTGCTGTAGAAAAAGCTCTTTCAGATTCTACACTTGTTGATTTGATAATTATTAAAGAATCATACACTATTTGAATATACTTCCCTCTTTTATTTTGCTATTGAAAATACTTGTTCTTTTTTAACGATTTTTTATTTTTGTGCCAGAGGCGGATTATCGTGTTGTATTTCTGTTTTTCTTTTGATCAATAAGTTTAAGTTTCTCTTTCATGGATAACGTAATTCAGATGTCAAAGGAATTATGCATACTGAATTTTCGGAATCAGCAACATTTATTATTTCTCTTCAACCTAGCTGACCGTAATGTGTGTGTCGTTTTTATTGCACGGATATATGCGTTCAATTCAATTCCACGATATTATTTCTGATTGTAGTTTTTACTTGTTTTATTAAAAATTCCATAATCCTCATTTTCCCATTTATTAAGATCAGTATCGAAAAGATGGTGCAAAACATCTGAATAAACAGTTTGTCATACTTTTATATGATATATCAAGGCCTCCTTAATTTCATTACTCAACATCGTATTCTGATCAGTTTGTTCGTCCAGCCTGAATTTTAGTGTAACATCGGCAATATATAAATTAACATTTTTAGAGCAGTGTTTCAACAGCAACTTTTATTGATTGTAAAGCTGATATTGTATCAGACAACAATTGAAGATCAATGCCGTTAAAATTAATATCTAATTTTAAATCTATCAGACTTTCTGATAGAATGTTTTTCTAAGATTCAAAACTAACATAGCAAGCAAACTATTCCATTGCATTTTACAGTCTAGAATTAAGGAAAGTTCCTTACCAATTTCTTCTTTTACTTGTAATATATCATTTTTTTGTTGGTGATTTGTGAAATATTCTGACTACTTTTATTTTGTTTATGAGAGAACGCAAATTTATATATTGTACAGAATTTGTTTGAAAACTAGTTACCACATCCAATATTACTTCTAAAACTCCGCCATTGTATTTCATATTGTCGTCATATTATTTGTTGGAGTTGTCAGAATATTCAGAATTGTCTTCAGCTGATTCAACAGATTCTGGTTCTTCCTCTTCAGTTTCATCTACTATTATACCATTTCTGTTATACAGAACTTTGATCACAGCCAACTGGATTCCATACGCTAAACATTATTGGTGATTTACATTAATAGACCGCGGCCCAGCGAATAAATACAAAAAAGTGTGTTATAGTTATGTATATAATTTACGGAATTATCGGTAAAAACAATGTAGAATTACCCAGTAACAATTTGAGGCTAAAATTTGCAATTTACCGGTAAACCAATAAAGGGTTAACGGTAACTGATAGGGATTGCAATACCAGTAAACTGGAATTGCAATCCCTATATCAGATAAGCTAGCTAATATCATAAGAATGATATTAGCTAGTTCCAAGTTGCCTGTAATATGCTTTGCATTTCATTATTCAAATTATTATTTTTTAGAAGCATAGGGTCAAAGCAGGAAAAAAAGCCTTAGCATACAATATTTAAACATTGATTATATATATTGAAACATTGACACTTACCACACAGATTAAAAATACCAGACAAAATTAAAGCCTTTACTAGTAAGTATATAAATACACCAAATTGCTATAAAATTAATATTTTTATTATTTAAATATTTATTCAAATAAAGTACAGCATTATAAATAATCTGACTGAATAATAATTTTTGTTCTAATTGAGCTTACATTAGATTCTATCTATTAACCAATGAGAATGGATAGAAGAAAAATCAGAGTTATTTCCCTTTATTCATATATATTAATGATAACTGATTCTTCATCTGAGTTTTGTATGGCATAATCCATTATATAAAATAATACATTTCTTTATTTTTTTAAAAAAAGATTATCAGTTTAAGATCATTTTATTTTGGAGTATTTTTCCTCTCATTTTATAATAATAAGGTTGTCCATTTTTTCCCTTCTTTTGGGTGCAGAAATTATTTTTAGTCTTTTCAGAAGCATATTTTTGTAAAAACAATAGTTCTTGTCGGATTAATTTTTGTTATATTTTAAATGATCAAAGGAAAATGAGAATAATTGATATTGTCAAATTTTGTCAACGACATTTGAATTTTAATAAAATTATATATAATTAATTATTTTTATACTTAGCTAATAATCTTGTACTGAATTTCAGAATATTTACTGCAAAATATATCAATGTTTTCAGAGCACTGGGCAGAAATCACACATCAGCTAATATCAATGTTTAATCAGTAATCATAAAGTTGATAATTAAAAAGAAAATTTTTTTAAGTAAATAACTTAGTCTATAACAGTGGAAAATTTACAGATTTTGTTTTTTCAACAAATAAAAAACGAACATAAACATAAATTTATTATTAATAAAAATGATGTATGTTTCACATATCAATATCTCAGCTAGTGTCTTTTCTCGAGAAAACAAATTCCAATGAGTGTAAAAATGTAATAATGCATAATTTAAATAATTTGTAAGTATTAATTTTTTAAATATTGGTACCTAAATATTTTATTTTTTTATTGCCCTATTCCTGCTAATTATTTAAAATTTTACTTAAAATTTTAAATAATATGTATAAGAATATGTATCAAGTGATTTTATTCACAAAAATCTACTTTAAAAAATTAATTTTCATACCTGAAGAAGGGAAAAATCTTATAATGAAAGAACAACTTATCAGACAAATAATCTTACAAACCTACTGGAGATGGTATTTCACAATCCATTTTAACATTTTTCAGTTAACATTTTGAAAATTTATAAATTATTTAGGCAAAATTTTAAAAACAAAGCATTCTATGAAGTATCCATTGCTTGTGATTCACCAGGTTCATCTTCTTTTATTAACTGTTGCATTTCATATACAGCACTGAGTAAAACTTGAAACTGTTTTCGTCTTTTTTCTAATTTAGTATCGACATCATCCTTCATTTTCTGTAAAGCTTGAATATCTTGATTAAGTTGTTCTAATTTACTCATAGTTCCTTTTCTGTCAGGCTGAACTTCTATTACTTTAGCTAAAGCATCATATTCCTGTTTATTTTTACGTATTCGTTTAGCTCGCTGCAATTCACTTTTTGAATCGATTATTTTCTGTTGAGCTTCGGCTATTCCCTTTTCAATTTTGTGATAAAGTTCTTCGTAATTTTGCATTTCAGAATGATTCATAGCCATAACAGTCTGAGATTTTGTCATGGAAAATTCGCATTGTGCCAAAGTCATCTGCAACCTTTCATAAGAGAGAACTTTTTCTTCTTCTGTCTCGTCTTTTGTCAAACACCACTTAAAAAACATTTTAATTAACATATTTAGACGCCGATCATCTCCCATTCCGTCTCCGTCCATTAATAATTTTCGCCGACTTATTTCATCGTCGGACAACTGGGTCGACGCCGCCATTTTCGTAATGTTCTAACAAACAGTGTTGCCGGATATTTATTTAAACATTTTTTTTCTCATATTTTTTTGCTGTTTCAATTTTTATATTGTATTTAATAATTTTAAAGCTTTAGAGATTTAATCTCATGATAAATTATTTTGAGATTTTACGCTGCTGAATCTACACGATAAATAAGAAGCGATTGGTCATCAAGATGAGTGCCTATCCTAACCTGAATATCAGGAAATTTTTATTACTACAATCGATGTACATAAAAATATTTTCCGTTACAAAATCTTATCTTTTTATAACAAAATTATCAAAAATGGATATCATCAAATTCTGACGAAAAAATAACTTCAAAACCTTACGTTCTATATAAAGTAACATATCTGATTTCACTACTACTATTTATTTTTATAAGCTCTAAAATTAGGACAATCTTTTCTAATAAAAAATATATTGTATAATTATGGAGATAAAAATTTAGAATAGGTTTAATTAGTTAGTTAACAATATAAAATAAAACTTTTGGCTGAGTTTTAGGAATTTAATCTAGGTTAATTAATGGTAAATTTACATCAAATTTATTATAAATGAGGTCTGTAAAGTTAACTTTAATTACGCCGCCAAATCGTACGAATTGATATATTTGGTAGCAGACACTCGTAGAACCCATTACTGATGGGCCAACGCCCATGATAGGATCAACCGAAAAGTCGAATGTTGGAGTTCAGTGAAAAATCTGAGTCTGCTACACTTCCAGAAAATGAGCCACAAATTTTAGATTTCTTCAGGCAGCTCGAACTCCTGAAGAACTATTCTAATTGAACCATCTGAAGAAATCATCCTCCGCCTGATGATTGCCTATGGTGGCCTTTGAAAGAACTTCACCGTTTAAATATCCATCAGGATAAAAGTAACAGTATGAGAGACCTTTTTTTGGTCATCAGATGATACTATTTTCCAATATATTGGATTTTTGCGAATGAATTCCGAAACTTTCCGACTACTGGTCCTAAGCGGCAGGTGAATTCATACATTAACATATGTCGCTCAAATCCAAGAAGGCGTCAATTGACTGTAGAGACGGGTATCGACAACTGGGGCCAGATCCCTGGGTAAATTTTCCAAGGAACTGAATCCGGAATCGAACCTGGGACTTTTGGGAGAAAAGCCGAAATCTTTCCACCTGCCTATTCCAGCCGACTTATATGTACCTTAGATACAAAAAGTAGGAATTCAATAAACTAACAATCCCTTCAAATCGAGTGATCAGAGATCGGTTTAATGCCTTTTACAATTTTTCAGAGTTTTTTTTTTTATATCTATACGAAATTTTTATATTTTGTCATTTATAGCTTTGATTGGAAAGCTACGTAAATCAAAAAACGATTGGCTAAACCTGCGTAAGAATTGATTGGTGCGTCAAGGTATACCACGGATTAGTTATAGGATACGAAACTTCGGTAACTCGCTATGTCAAGACACTACTAGATGGCACTAGTTCTATTTGAAAAATGGCACCCGGTGGTTCTGTATGTGCCTGTTCATTTTGTATTATGGAAGAAAAATTACAGATGTGTCATATTTTCGGTTCCCCAAAGACAAAGAAAGGTACGTAAATTAATAATATGTATCATATCTTTGACTTTCATAAAATTTATTTGATTTAATGTATTTCTTGTAACTTTTGTTGCCACCTGACCGGTTTCCCCCCGGACAGTCCGGTTTTTCGAATAATGATCCGGTAAAAGGTTCATTTGTCCGGTTTTATTCGAAATTGAAAATTTACAAAAAAAGTTTAATATACAAAATTAGATGGTACAATTGTGCCCTTAATGCAGCACGGCAAAAGTGGATATATAAACAAAATAAAGTTGAAAGAAAACGGTGATGATATTTTTAATGAAATTTCCACTATTAAAGAAATAGTGGAACATTTGGAAGAGAACATTAAAAAGGAGAAAAGTAACTCACAATTATGGCATATATATTACGAAAAGGCAATTTTCCTATCGTACAAAAATTAATCCAACATCCAATGCATATATTGAGAAAATTTTCTCTTCATTGAACGAATTATGGTGAGATAAAAGAAATAGATTAATAATTCTGCTTTTACTTTTTCTGCTGTTAATCTGTAATAATTTAAATATTAATTGTACTGATTTTTTCGATAAAATAATAAAAAATAAAAATTTTTGGAAGCAGCGCGGAGCAATAAAAAATATAAATTTTGTGATTTTATGAATTTATTTTTATTTTTATATCATATTGCTTAAAACTTATTTAATATTTACATTATTATTTGTATTTTTGTCAGAAGTTGGCTTTGTTCATGTTTCTATATTTTATATAACTAATAAACATTGTACGAAAATTTTTTTTTTAGTGTCCGGGTTTCGATCACTGATTAGATGGCAACATAGCTTGTACCGTTTTTATTGGTCCATGGTCAGATCATGGTGGAAATAATACAGGGTCCGGCAAAAAGATCTGAGGGTTTTTAATTAAAAATAACGCACTTATTATTATCTATGTATATATTTGAAATTCTATGAAAAATGTTCATTAGAATTTAATTAAAAATTTGAATTAAAATAAAATATTTTCTAGTTCATTAAATTTAAAAAATATTTGATTTTTCTGAAATTAATACCAAAAATATACAATATAATGCTTGTGGTATAAAAAACTAAAAAATGCATTCAGAATAATCAAATATAATTATCAGATTAATAATATATAAAATTACCAAATTCTATTGTATCAGTTCTCTGTCTTTGTTCATTTGTGTAATCTTTGGTAGACCATTTCCATAAATTGTACCATTAACATTAGCAAAATATTTATGATTATAATACTACTAAAATAATAATATAATTTCAGCTCACTTGGGCAGGGAAAGAACAATCCATAATCGTTCAAAAAACAAACGGATTCACTATAGTGCACTTTCAGCTCAACCGAGCCCTCCTCAGTAGTTTGACTTAAACGCTCCACTGACTGTTAGAGATTTAAATTGCCTCCCTAAAAACAATAAAGCTACACCTCCCCTAGCGGGCAAAGTCAACAGTTTTTCTTTTTCTCAATCATTATGTAACAATTTACATAATGGTTGAGAAAAAAAAAACTGTTGACTTTGCCCACTAGGGGAGATGCGGCTTTATTGTTTTTATGGAGGCAATTTAAATCTCTAACAGTCAGTGGAGCGTTTAAGTCAAACTACTGAGGAGGGCTCGGTTGAGCCGAAAGTGCACTATAGTGAATCCGTTTGTTTTTTGACGATTACAGATTATTCTTTCCCTGCCCAAGTGAGCTGAAATTATATTATTATTTTAGTAGTATTATAATCATAAATATTTTGCTAATGTTAATGGTACAATTTATGGAAATGGTCTACCAAAGATTACACAAATGACAAAGAGGTTACGTTATGATTATAATATTATATAATATATTTTCTACTATATGGTGAAACATCCATATCTGGTGTTTCAGTTTCTATGGTTTCACTTAATTGCAGTTCAAAAACTTAAAATTCCAGAAATACAGAAATTCCAGAAATACAGTAAACATTCATATTTACTCATTTAATCTCATCACATAGGCATTGTGTCATTGTCATATCATAAGAAGAATGAAGAAGGATTGAATATAGTACAATAAATGTTTTATGGATGAAGTCCATGTGTGTGTTTTTTGTGATAGGGCATTCAAACTATGTATTTCCTATATATAAGCTATTTTTCATCAGTGGCAGATCAAGTCAAGTGGAGCCCCAAGTGGTAAAAATTTCAGGGCCCTTAAACTCAAGTTAGAAAAAAGTTTCAAGAAAACTCTCATTAAGTTAACAAAAAAAGTAATCAAAAATTTCAATCATAACACATTAAATAAATTTATTAAAAAAACATATTTTTTACATGATTTCCATCTTGCTTTATTTCTTGCAAATTTGCCAATTATTTTGGCAGTATCAATTTGGTTTAAAATTTCCTACTCTATATACAGAATGGCCATATTATTTAATCTTTCTTCTCCCCTAGTATTCCTTAAATAATTTTTTACATTCCTTAAAATAGAAAACGATCTTCCTCCTGATGCATTAGATAAGGGAATTGTTAAAAAATTTTCAATAGTATTTCAACATCCGGAAATATACAAGACATTTCTTTGGTGGCTCGATAGATGTCTGGTGTGGTTTTTTTTTAGAAATGTTAAAAAATGGTCAAATTCATCTTCAAAAGTACAAACATCAATGTTGTAATTATGATATTTGAACAACAAAATATAATTATTTGATATATACAAAAAATGTAATTTTCTTCAAACCCTAATGAAAACACATTTTAAGACCTCGGGGCTCTACACAGCTGCTTAGTCTGCTTACCGCTTAATCTGCCACTGTTTTTTATACAGAAATCTATTAAGCATTACTCATTTTTACTCCAGTCCTAAATGGCCAAAAGAATCTACTTTATCATTGCCTTTTTCTGTTCCTACTTTTATGTTGAAATCACCCATTAATATAATTAATATTATCATGGTCTTCTTCTTGATCAACTCATCTAGTCATTCATAGAAACTTAAGTTTTACTCTTTTTTATGTCCTAGGTAGAGTTGCTGCTTGAGTTGGCTCAATCCAAAAAACTCAAGTAAACAAAATAAAAATAAACAGATTATTGAAACTCTAGTTTTTTATTTTTTAAATAAGCTTGAGCTTTTGATGTTTTAAAGTGTTTTTAAATTTTTTCCTTAAGAGATTTTAAATTTGTAAATATTATTTATTGAACAATAGAAAATTATTCCATGAAACAAATGTAACATTAAATTTATTAAAAAAACATATTTTTTACAAGAATTTCCATCTTGCTTTATTTCTTGCAAATATTTCAATTATTTTGGCAGTATCAATTTGGTTTCAGATTTCCTGCTCTATATACAGAATGGCCATATTATTTAACGTTTCTTCTCCCATAGTATTCCTTAAATTTGTAAATATTATTTATTGAACAACAGAAAATTATTCTATGAAACAAATGCATCAAAGTAGAGATTTTTTAAATGTAACATTAAATTTATTAAAAAAACATATTTTTTACATAAATTTCCATCTTGCTTTATTTCTTTTTTTTCATGACAAAATAAAATTTTTAATGTTTATTTTGATTAAATTAAGTACTATAGTTCTTATAATTTTAATTACAGACATGGGATAACCAGATCTGTAACAAACTTCATGACTTCACAATATCAAATCAGTTTTCCAGTAGTTGCATTTAAACTATTATAGAAACAGAAAAAAGAAAATACTGTAATCTGAGAAAGATTTTGTTTTAGACAGAATCAAATTTCCTTATTTGCCAATTTTTGATTAATGAAGACTAATTGATTTGCAATATTTGTAACTGTGAACTTACTTTGAATACATTTTGATAGAATGCTTTCTCTTATTTTACTGCCATATATTTATGACTTTTTATTAGATAGTTTACATGAATTATGGGCTTTTACATTATTTTTGCAAATTAATTTTTTACATTTATGTTTTTTAATGGAGTTAATACTGTTGCTTATTAGTTTATTTGGTTTTATCAATTAACATTTTAAAAGTTTTTGAATATTATTGGATATTATATACTAGACATCTTTGGTTTCTATAAGTGTTTATTATACACTAGTTTTATTTTTTTATGAATATTATATTTGATGTAATGTGGCTCAGATAATCCACATACCACAAACCACTGATCATTGATCTACTTAATTATGGTCATTATGGCCATAATTAAGTTGACCAGTGATCAGTGGACTTTCAAGCATTATGAATTAATAAATAATATTTTAAATCAAAAATCCCATCAAAAATATCTCATATGTAAAAATATAAGAATAGTACAGTATTGCCAAAACAGGATATTTGTGAAAATTTAGATGTGGTTATTTTGGTTGATGTTGTTATATTATTTTCTTAAATTGTCAAACAAGTAGTTGCATCTAATAAATTGCAACAATTTTAGTGCTGCTACCTGTTTCTGATGATTTAAGAAAATAATATGATAACCAACTCATCTAGTCAAATATTAAATTTGTTATCATTACTTGTAATATGATAACATCAACCAAAATAACCGCATATAAATTTTCACAAATATCCTGTTTCAGCAATACTGTACTTGGCTTATATTTTTACATATGAGATGTTTTTGATGGGATATCATTTATTTTTTAGATGATATGAAATTTGGTTAAAATCGGTTGAATGATATGACCATAGAAGAGTTTGTGATGAAAAGAACCCTACTTTATTCTTTTTTAGCCGTATTGGGCTGTATTTTTCACAATGGCTTAATTAACATAAGTAACATTTACATTTAGTTTTTTTTTTTTTCAAAATTGTGTAAATGATAGGATATAATAGAGACATTTCTATAGAAGAGGACATCATCTTCTAAACCTTTTAAATTTAGCCTAATTGGGTCAAAATTTCCAAAAGATTTTAATTAAGCTAGGTTATGCCTATATTCCAAATTTGGTGAGAGGTGGTTAAACAATGTAATATATAGAAAAAATCTATGGAAAACGGCATTTGCCATCTTAATTTTAGTGAAATTGTACTCTAACTTTTAGAGGATCTCAAGTAATGTAAGGAATACCTACTTCCCAAATTTCATTGATATCGGATGAACAAGATGGGAAGTAAAAGAGTTAGCAATAAACAGACTGCCTACTTTATTCATTTTGATCCTATTGGGCTGCACTTCTTTAGAAAGGCTTGATTAAAATAAATCACATTTGCATCCCAGATTTTTTCGAAATCGGTCAAATGATGTGACCTATAGAGACATTTCTAGAGAAGAAAATAATTGTCTTCTACACCTTTTAATTTTAGCCCAATTGGCTTTTTAGCCAAAAATTTTTAGATGATTTCAAATGAACTATGCTATGAATTTGAATATTCTGAATTTGGTCAAATTCGGTTAGGCAATGCAATATGTAAAGGCATTTATGGAAATCGAATCCCCCTTTCCCCCCTTTGTTTTGACCCGATTGTGTCAAATTTTCAGGGAACCTCAAGTAAATTAAGAAACACCTATATTCCAAATTTCATCAATATCGGTTAAACTATGCGACCTGTAGAGGTATTAAACGATGCGACCTGTAGAGGTGTCTGCATAGGAGGAGAAGGAGAAAAAATGACGCTTTTTGTCGATTTTTGCAATTTTTAAACTGCTCTAAAAATGACGTTTTTTTTGTCGATTTTTGCAATTTTTAAACCGCTTTAATTCTATTATTAAAATTGGATTTGAAACTTCCACTTACCAATCTATGTCCTATTGAATACTTTTCTCAAATGCAAATTGTCAGCAATCTATGTTCTTATTGAATAATTTTCTGCAAATGTAATTGTCAGATTAATAACATTTAACTTAGGACCAAAGTTACAGCAAGTTGAATTCTATTTGTAATGACTCCGGTAATAAGAATCAGTCAGTGACTATTGTACTTGGCTTAGAGTCACTGCCATGCCTCTTGATTTGCAGCCAAATTAACTCCTAGTGTAATAATTCCAAATTAAACTGTAATTTTTAACGATTAATTTTCAAATCAAGGCTATGGTGTCACCATGTGTTGAGTTAATAATTAAATTTTTAAATTTGAACTAAGGTGGTGCCATTTAGTAATTAATAATTAGACTATAATTTTTTAATTAATTTTCCCAAAAATAAAATTTTGCCATCACACCGGAATTGAACTGAGATCTTTGGGATAGTACCCCAATACCTTACTAGTTAATCTAACTGTTAAGATGTTGTGGTGTTATCCCAAAGAACCCGGTTTGATTCTGGTGCAATTGCAAAATTTTATTTCTGGAAAATTAATTTAAAAATTATAGTTTAATTATTAATTACTAGATGGTACCACCTTAGTTCAAATTAAAAAATTTAATTAATTAATAACTCAACAGATGATAGCACCATAGCCTTGATTTGAAAATTAATTGTTAAAAATTACAGTTTAATGTTAATTTGGCTGGAAATATTTGGCATAAAGTTGGTTTCAATATTTTATCATAGAGGCTTGAGTATGCAGGCTTTTCTGTGCTTTTCCTTAGTACATGCTTTTTACTCTGTTACACTGCCACAATAACTTTACAAACCAAACTAACAGCATGTAGGCAGAAACCAAAATCATAATCTGAATAAACAAATTAAACTGCAAATAAATAGTAACACTTTCGATTTATTATAAAAATCCTCTTCAGCTACACCTTAAACTTTAAGAACATACATATTCTATTTAAAATTCAAAATCAAGGTTACTATAGAAATGAACATATCAACAAAATTTTAAGTACATATGTACTAAAGATTAATAACATTAAAATTATATAATACATTACAGGCTTGTTATCAGGATAAAATTCAACCATTTAACACTCAAAATAAACATAAGAATTAATAATTCTTATGTTTATTCTTTCATCAGGTGTTACAGTACTATCCTTACAAGATGCACATGCTATAACATTTGTATTACCATGCTTTAAGCATGGTGATACAAATATTTGTGTCAAATTCACACTTCAGTTTCTGGCACTAATAACAGTGCATATCAGTTGGTCATGGAATATTGTTTTAAATAATAGACCCAGTTCTGCTTAAATGGGCAAGTGAATATGCACAATTGTTGCATTTGGGCAACAGAAAATTCTCAAGTTATCCAAGAGACCCTGCTGCATTCACCAAAAATCATAATGTGGTGTAGATTTATGGTCACTTTTGTTATTGGGCCATATTTTTTTTGAAGAGGTAACATTGATTGGGCCATGCACCTATGTCATTGGACTGCTCTGATGCAAAATGTTTTCAAATTTCACAATACTAGGGTTGCAACAATGTAGCTACCTTCAGGATACCATATTCATGAAAGATGATGCACCATTCCATATCGTCTGTTGTTGTCCAAAGATTGCTAAGGCATCATTTAACAAATAAATGGGTGGGTCATTAGCCATTGTTTCCAGACATCTTAGCCATCCCAATCACTGGATCTCACTCCATGCAACTTCTGGTTATTGAAAATAAGATATATCAGGAAGGATGTCAAACTCTGTCATATTTGAAGGATAGCATTTAGTCATCATGCTGACTATTTTCCAGTTGACATATTACATTCTGCTGTAGAAATGCAGTTGTTCAAATGTAAACTTGTTAATCACAGTGAAGAACATATTTAACAATTATAGCACTTCAAATAATTTGTATTGCCATAATACTATCTAGTGACAAATTTTGCAACTTTTTTCAATAAATGGCAAACACATTCTTTGTCCAAAAGTATCTTTATCCAAAGTTCTCTACTTTATGAGCTGTAGAACTCTTTCCAGAGCCCTCTAAGTAGGGATACTTTAATATTAACAACCCTGTAATTTCAATGTAAAACATTTTATGTAAATTTGAATAAACAGAGGACAATTACAATTTTATAAGCTAGAAATACTCATAACCATTGTTTCTAACACCATTTACAGTAGTGATGCTAGAAACCATAGTTTATAATATTTTAAAACATTTTAAAGTTATAAGCAGAGTGTAAAATTTAGAAAAAAAAAAATACTCATATTTTAAATTTCCTATAATTTGAATAATTACAGAATTTCACTAATTAAATAAACTATTAATTAATTAATAATTATAGTGCATTCTGATAGTTCAGCATATCCAATAATTTGATACCATCTTTATCTTAATATTACCAAATTATTGAAAATTTATTGCATATAATTAAATGATATATAAAATAACATTACAAAAAATTAAAGAAATAATAATAATTTTATTTTTGACAAATAAACTAGCAAATTTAATTTATAATGAGTTTTAAAAATGGATTTAAAAAATAATCATATTATATTTAAAAGTAATAAATTTTATAGAAAATTTTAAAATTTAATAATTATATGATATTAAATTCAGTATTGTTTTTCAGATACAGAGGAAAAAGAATTGGGAGAATTTATGCCTGTTCAGAGTCTTACTAGGCGAGAAAATAAAAGACCTTCTATTTATTTAAGATTTCGGCCACCTGATTCTGATTCAGGAACAATTAAAGTTTATCAGGGCAAACTAAGGTAATTCTAATAATATGAACATTTTTCAATCATTTTGTTATAAAAAATAAAGTAAGGATCAGTCCTGAACTGAGAATACATTAAGATCAGAGAAATATCAAAGATTAATTTTTTTACACTATTATCTAAATGGCTTTTTTTTTTTTTATTCTATTTTTTCAACCACGATAATCCATTCAGAAACTCCTATTATCATATTTGATCAGTCCAGCCCTGGCAAGTTATCAAAAAATTAAAATTTTTCCATTATTTAGTGGAAAACTTTTAATTTTTTTAATAAAGAGAGATAAATTTATGATGATTTTAAATATATAATTCAAATATATCTAACATGAATAATTTTTGGTGACTTAAGGAATTGAATTGAACTCAAATAAAAATTTATTTTTCCTAAAATTAGTCACCATTTATCTATATAAAAATAATAAGAAATAAAATGAAAATTAAAATGTTTTCCATTTCCATTTATATGAACTATATATCCAACTATAGTCTATTAACATTACAAGATGATATTGATAGTGCTAGTAACAATACTTTTTGAAATCTCTGCCTTATTCATCATACATAGCACCAAAATTTCAGGAAAAATTATTCAATAAATAGATTTTCAAAAAACTAATTCATTCAGTTTTTTGTAAGATTTCAACAAATTATCAATTAGTTAAGAGTAATTAAATTTATGGCTGCCCATAAAATTTATGTTTCAATTTTTTAATAGCCACATAAAATTTTATTGAAATGTCTATTGTTCATCATTTTCTTACTTATAATTCTCCCAAAAATCTCATCAATCTTTGCTTGCAAATATATGGAAATTTAGTTTCACATAACAAAAAGCCTTCATCATCTACTTGTTTATCAGCATGGCAAATTATTCATAAGATTAAATTTGATACTTAAGATGTGGTAAAATATGTTTTCTTAAATGATCTAATTTTCTTTTAATACATTCTTTTGTCACAATATTAAGCCTTAGAGAATGACCCATGAGTTTTCTAGATCTTGATGATTAGCTATTACATAGTTGCACATTATTGCAATATTACTTATAACAGTTCTAACTACTTCTAACTGTTCTGTATGTCTTCTGCTTTAGTTTGTTCTCTTGTATTGGTCTTGCAGTCCCTCCTGGTGAATCCTAGCATGTATCTTTCCGTGATTCTTTTATTGCTAGTTTCTATTCCATTTTCTTTGTAAGGCTCCATGCTTCACAGTCATATATCATTACTGATAGTATGTATATATTGAAGAGTTTCCTTTGGAAACATATCAGTATCAGATTATATATCAACAGACTGATGAATTTTGCAAAACATCCAAAATGCATATCTAGATGTTGATATGGAGATATTTAGGTATTTTAACAATTCTGATCAAGATTGACATCCTTCCTGATACATCTCGTTTTCAACAACCAGAAGTTGTATGGGGTGAGGTCCAGTGATTGGGATGACTAAGATGTCTGAAAACAATGAACTTCTTCAATATTTTATTCTTCTAAAACAGTTAGATTGTTATTAAACAGCAATAATCTAACTAATGTTGCATGACTTTAAATAACATAACAGTTATATTAGTATGCCTTATCAATACTTGGTGTGAAGAAAACAAAATATATTTTAATAGAAGCAATATGATAAAATTAATAATAAATTATATTCAATAAAAGTAAGAAGTATTTCAGTATAAATTATATTCTTTTTTCTATCTAAAAGATGTATCATAATTTGTATTGATTATACTATATGTGTTACAAACAATTTTGCATTAAATGATTGAATTTTTCAAAAGTGATTTTTTTTTTGGTTTCATTATAACTATAACGACCCGCCCCAGGTGCCGGACTGCCGTTACGATGGGTACGACTTCTCTCCGCCGATTATTAATTAATTGTTAAATTGTTTTGTTTGGAAATAATTAGCATACATATTATAAATGATTAATCCGAATTATATGCTCCTAGATTTGATATATTGATCGTTTGTAATACAGTATCTATGTTAATTTGAATATCAATCTATATTAAATTATTAAGCCTATATAAAAAAAAAATATATTTATAATTTTGTATCTTTAATTTAAATGCACTTTTAACCTATCTAAAGGAGTATATAATTCTAGGTTCTGATTTAATTTTTAAAAGCCTGTTCCTTATTCGATGTTATGTGCGGTACTGTTAAACTCATGATGGCTTATATAAACAAACAGAGGACGTCTTTTTTTATAGATTGCCATTACAATAGACTGTTACTGCTAATAATTCTTTATGGTTACTTTTATTGATTTTTAAAGCAGTAAGTTGTAAATAATAAATGTTTTCATAACTATAAATTAATATATATTTTAAATGTTCAATCAAATGAAAAAAAAATGAAAGAAATATAAAAATATGAAAAAATTAAGTAATTTTTTTACTCTTTTATTCCACATAATCACTGCTCATGTTCAATTCCATTAAATCCAAAACACAAATCTTAAACCAGTGTTAAAATTTTTAATCTATTTGCATTATAACTACACAGAGAATTACGTGTTCAGAATTTAAAATTTCAAAATCACGCTTTTTCGAATTTTAAACAATGATAATCAGATTTGTCCTTCTGACAGTTAACAACAATGATATCTCTTGTAAATATTATCAGATTTGAAGGAAATTTGCATACAGTATATTATTGGAAATTCCCAATCCTCTAAAGAGCAAAGTATATTGAAAATGTTCGGTATTAGATTGCTATTATCGGCTTAATAAAATAACCGAAAAGTCCTGAGGGAAAATGGAAGACGAAGAGTGCTTATCCCTCGGTCTATTTACAAAATAAAATCTTTTCAAATCAGTATATCACTGAACAACAAATTGTTTCAAAGATACATAATTTTTTAAATTTTAAACTATCGCCATTTTACGAAGGAAGCATGGTTAAAACTTTATAAAAATTGAAGTACGGGAAGAATTACATAATCGCTTCATCGATCTTTAAGTTGCTATTTATAAGCTGTGCTGATATTCGATTGCTATTACTGTATAGGGCATACTATTTAACGCCAGTATAGAAATATTTGAATATTCAAATACCCCCGCATTGATTGTTAAATAATATTGCATTCATAATTAAGCTACATTGTCATTATTTTTGTAGGGCCTAATGAGTTTTGATAGTGCAGATAAGTTGCTCATTCTTTAGGTTAGGATTTCCCAAAACGTGGTACGCGTACAAATAGGGATACGCGAAATGATTTTAAGGATTAAGGAAAATTTTTGATTACCCCGTTTTTATTTTTATTTTTCATTTCACTTCACATGATTTCACATGTCCGTAATTTATTATAACGTAAATGTTAAAAAATGAATATTATATCTTTATTATTATTATTATTATTATTATTTGAATAAAATATTATTATAATTTCTTCCAAATTACATTTATCTAAAAGGAATATACTCGTGTTACTAAAATTTTAAAACGGATATGCCGGCACTGAAATTTTGGGAAACACTACTTTAAAGGGAACTACCAGATTATTAACTTTGAAGTAAATAGTTACTTTTACTTCTAAATAGTTTTATCTTTTGCTTTGATTTTATGCATTATTTTGGTTTAATCCTTAAATAAATAGTAAGTGTGATTACTAACCAGTTTAAGTTAAATTTTTTGCAAGTGGTTTATTAATATTTACAAAAATCAAATAATAAATAAATATTACCATACTGGTTAAATATTTGAGCATTGATTATAAATAATGAATATTCATGAAATTTTATATTAAAAAGCTATATATTTAACAAAACTAACAATAATTTCGTAGATATTTTTTAAGTAACTTATATTGTAATTGTCGGCCGGATGGACGTGGAAACATGCTTTCATCGTGCGGAAATGTTTTTTTTTTCATTTTAAAGCCAGGTTCAATTCCTGGTTCTCACACCTTCATAATTTTTCAGGAAGTATCTGGCCTGGCTCGTTGAACCCCATCCTCCACCTGACCAGAGATGTGGACAGCCCGAGGTGGATTAGGTTACATTAGGTTTTTTTCTATGTAGTTTGATGCCACATCCATTTTCATCATGCAGGCACTAAGCGGCAGGGCATTCCAATTCTTATCACAGGCCCGGATCTCTTCTGATAAAATTTGTGGAACCCGAAAATTGAACCCGGACCTCTAGGGTGGGAAGCATAGTACATTTCAACTGCGGCTATCCGGCCGGCTTTTTATCACCATTAGAATATATCTTGAATTTTTCGATAAATATTGTAAATACATAAATTCTAAAAACGAAATGAATCCAAATTATCATTATATTTTAAAATAAAAGATCAACATAATAAATCCTATACATTAATTTATCCCTCATATAAGTGTAAATTTAATATGGATCCGAAAGCAAATATAAAATTCTCAATATAAGTTCTTTTTAAAACTTATTGACTTTATTTGATAAATTTTATTCACTATCGATAAAAATCAGTTATGACTAAAGTTTTAAAAAGAAGTTATATTGTATTTGCATAATTTTCTTGAAAAAAAATCAAAAAGCAATAAAGTATTTATTATTAATTATGATAATTTGTGAAAAAATATTCTTGATAATATTGTCAGTACTATGAAAATAAACGAAATTTAATACGAATTATAGACACTAACTTCAAAATCCTTACAGTTTGATAAGCAATGCTTTTAATGATTGCTGAGATTGAAAGTTTTCAAATATTTAATGCACAAAGGAAACAAAATTATTTAAATTAATCTTATGTATATTTTCGGTTGTTGGTTTGTTTGTATATATATGTATCACATAATCTCCTAAACATAAAAATTCCAGCCATCAAACTTGGCAAGATTTTTCTCTATGATTATCCAACTTAAATAACTAGCATATTCAATGATTTTTAGAATAGCATTATTAAAAAATTACGAATAATCCAGAAATCTAAAAGAATTATAATTTAGTTAATAGATAACGTATCAAAAGCCTTTGTCTGAAAAGAAAGGCTTTTGATACATAGCGCCATCTATTTGCCTTTGTCTGTGCTGTGTCATCAGGAAAAGCAAACTTTTCCTGATGACACAGCGCTATCTGTTAAGTTGTTTTTGTGGAATTTTTTAGATTATTCGTAATTTTTTAGCAGTGCTTATTCTAAAAAATCATTGAATAAGCCAATTATTTAAGTTAGATAATTAGAAAGAATCTTGCCGAATTTGGTGGTTTTAACTTCTAGTGTTTTGGAGAATGCTGGGAACAAACAAACATAATTCAAAATATAAACTGTATGAAGAAGTTAGTCCAAAACACTAGAAGTTAAAACCTTCTAGTGTTTTGGAGAATGCTGGGAACAAACAAACATAATTCAAAATATAAACTGTATAAGATAAAACAATTTCATTCAAAAAGTATAAATAACTACTTTTAATATTTCGTGAAATGTAAAAATTATTTTTTTTAGTATCAGAAATATTAATTTATGATTATTGAATAATCTAGCTACCGACTAAAATTTTAAATTACTGGATAAATAAAGGAAAAATTTGAACGATGTGCAAATTTTTCTTTTATTTCATCCTCACCATTTTCAGTGTGTTAATGTCGTTACATTACTAACTATATCAGAGTTGTTCAAGTGGATATGAGTGGCACAATGTACAAATTATTTCCTCTCCTTTTTCCAGTAGTAAATGAGGTGTTACATTGCTAAGTATACTACGGTTATATAAATGGATATAAGTGAATAACTATACTAAATAGGTGATCTAAACATTTTCTAATAAATCTGACTATTTGTCAAGATACTCAACTGTAATGAGTTGAAAAATTAGGAAGTTATATTGGTAAATTATCTCCTAATTTTATATTTTTAACAAATTTTAAAAGAACAAATATTTTTTATCAGTTGTAATTCAATTAATTTGATGATGATATAATATTTCAATAAATATGATGTTTGAAATATCAAATGAATTAAATATTAATGTATGAAATAATTTTCCAATTACAAAATTCTTCGTGGGGATAATAAAATGAAGATTGGAAACAAAATAAATTTTCGGTACGTATAATGCGCAATATCACAGCATTAAGAAACTCAATATCCTCCTTCCAAGTAAATTGTTTTCAAATCGGAAAGCGGAAAGGCACATAGACTTATAAATTCGTGAATATTTTGGAAATTACGAGAGTTGTATTAAAGAATAACTAAACGATTGAAACTGTAGATGAACCCAAAATGTAAATACTCAAAATAAATTCTAATGTTTGTGTTTTTCAAACTATGTCCGGCAGTATCAAGCATACTTTTTTACTCTATTATATATTCCTATTTATAGTTTTCATTATTATAAATTAAAACATGAAAATATCTCAATAACATCTATTGTAGAAAGAAATACTGATATTGCAGTTACTGATAAATGCTTAAAGCTTAATTTACAAATATTTCTATTACAGAGTAAAAAATAATATTTTCTATTCATCTTTGTAATAGTTTTAACATTTTTTATTTTTACAGTATTTATGTTGTGTGAAATAAGTAATTTAAAAAAAATTGTACATGCCCACATGATAGCATTGCAGCTTAACTAATGAAAATTTAGAATCAATTTTGCCTTTGGCTACTACAAATGTCGAACCTAACATAAAAAAATTGTTAAATCAATGTAATACCACGCATCCAATTAAAAATTCTTAATTACTTTTGATTACGTTTCTTTATAACATATAATTAATAAACATGATATGATATTTAACTTTCATGATATTTTGGTGGCCTCCTATTGGTGGCCCTCCTATAATTAGAATTATAGTTTTACATCTTTTAAAATCACTAAATTGAAAAGGTAAATTGAGATCTCCATCTTTTACATAACTAGTGCTGATATTCAACTGGTACAGACTATAAGGCTGCTTTAGTTGTTAAAATATTTAAATATCTCCATACTAGTATCTAAATATGCATTTTGGATGTTTTACAAAATCCATCAGTTTGTTGATATAGAATCTGATATTGATATACCTCAAAAGGAAATTCTTCAATATGTGCATACTATCAGTAATGATGTATGATTGTGAAATTTGAATCCTTACAAAGAAAATGGAATAGAAACTAGCAATAACTGAAAAAAGCATGGAGGGACTGCAAGACCAACATGTTGATAAGAAAACAAACTAAAGTAGAAGACCTCTGGTAACAATTAGAAGCAGTAAGTGGACATTGAGTGGCTACATAGCAAGATAACCAATGAACAAAGAGAATTACAGAGTGACAACCAAAGCAAGGGAAAAAGATATCCTGGCAGAGAATACAAACGATGGAGAGGTGATATAAAAAAAGTAACTGGTTCCCATTGGATGCAGATTGCACAAGATAAGTACATCTATAAACAAAAGGAGGCATATATATCCAGCAGTGGATGAAATAGAAATGATGATGATGACAATAGCAGTAAAATTAATATAAACTGTAATATAAATTTGTAATACAGGTCATCACAAGACCCTGATTTTACAAGCAAATATTATTTACTGGAAATTTAATATATGAGTTTTACCTCATTTTTATGAGAAATTTATAATGGTAAATGCTTCAGAAATTGATCAATTCACCCCTTGTTAAAAAAGTTATTGAAATTCATTTCGATTTACATTATTTCAGATGGCATCACATTTTTTGAGAACACATCTCTGGCATAAAATGATGTCTGGAGTACATATAAATGATATATAAGCCTAGTGAACTAAAAAAATGCAATGGAATTTCTTGCAATAATGATTAATCAAAATAGTAATGGTGTAGATGTAAGCCTAACATCACAACTGTGAATTCATGATGTATTATTTCAATATATAAGTTTTAGTAGCTAATTAATTTAATATTGTAAATCTTGCCATATAATTGAATTTTACAAGGTGTGATCAAAAAATACGGGGACTTATCCGATAGAGGACAGGCAATGCATCGCAAATGTTTCAGCTGTTTGGTGACTCATCCTGCATGACTCAATTATAAACACGGCAAATTGCGTAATGTTTCGTTGAGGTGTTACAAATTTATTAGTGATAGTGTGTTGTATTGATTTGCGCTGTTTGCGATTTTTGAATATGGATGCGCTCAAAGCGCAACGGATATGCTTAAAATTTTGCGCTAAACTTGGAAAAACTGGAACTGAAACACTTTCTATGGTGCAACAGGCATTCGGAGACTCTGCCATGTCTCGATCAAAGGTGTTTGAGTGGCATAAGCGTTTT